>PVJI01006074.1:0-90193 GCA_004026765.1 Micronycteris hirsuta | reverse complement strand
GCCCCGCCTCTAAATACCGTCACCTAGTGTTGGGGATTAGGTTTCAACATGCAAGTGTGGGGAGACACAGTCAGTCTCCACAGAGATGTCTGACTGAGGAACAGCTAAGACGAGATGCTCAAAAGCTCTCCCACTCTTTTTTGCCTCATTATCTAAATGCCACTTTATAAAATATAAGCATTTTACTATTATGCACTTTTCAAGTACATTGATTCTGATGATCTTGTATACAGAGGAAAAGAACTTAGTAAAAAAGGAAGAGGAAATAGTTCACATATTTGTGGCCATCTCTCTGAGCCGCATGTTTTAAGCAGGAAGCTCCTGATTGTGAGACTATGTTCAGTTAGTGGCACCAGCACACTAACCTGAGCCAATGTGGTATTGATTAAACAGGTTGCATGTACACTGAAGTATCACTTGATATTTGCTGTGCAAGTTTAGGAACCCAGTTCATAATTTCCTCCATGACAAATCATCTTTTTTCTTAATGAGAGATAACCTTAAGGCCACCCAAAAATAGGTTTGATATTTTTTTCCAAAAGTTATTTCACAATACCCTGTGAACTTACCAAGAGGAGAGACCCCCGCGTCCTAACAAGTTGCACTGTCAAGTACTGAAGAGTCTATCTGATCTAAAAAGGCGAGCGCGGATCGTCAGCCAACCCAGGTTTTAGAGAAACATTATACTGATCTGAGAAATATCTGATTTTTATGAATGTTATAACTCAAGTCCCCAACAAAATGAAGGAACTTTAAAATGTCTTCTTGAATCTTCTGTTTGAATCAGTTTAGCTGTAGGATATGGGTTGATAGTTTTAGTTTTAAATGTTGGAGATCATCACTAAGCTTTTCTTATAGCCAGCAAATTTATTTACTGCTTACCTCTACCTACAGGTCAAGAAAATAACATCATATGAGTATATAAAGGTCAAGAAAATAACATCATATGAGTTTTATCTTATTTTTCACAACATTCAAATAATCAAATAAACATTATTTACTAGGTTGGTAACATAGAACTTGAAAAGAGGGATGCTAGAACAATATAGTTTACATAGTTTTGTAGTCATATTAAACAGCTCTTGAAGGTGTCTTAGTAGCTTGTGTAAAGGACTACAGACAAGGGCATTCAATGATATGGTTGTATTTATTTTTTTAAAGATTTTATTTATTTATTTTTAGAGCGAGGGGAAGGAGAAAGAGAGGGAGAGAAACAGCAATGTATGGTTGCCTCTCACATGGCCCTCACTGGGGACCCGGCCTGCAACCCAGGAATGTGCCCCGACTGGGAATCGAACCGGGACCCTTTGGTTCCCAGCCCGCGCTCAATCCACTGAGCTACACCAGCCAGGCTATGGTTGTATATTTTTTATTTATTTTGTAGGTGAAATGATATAGAATGAGAACAATAGCAATAACTATGTCTTATTGTAAATTTATCATATGCTAGATATTATGCCAATTTCCTTATGGATATTGTTCCTTTAGCAATCAACAAATCCCTTTAAGAGATGTAGGGCACTATTTCTATTGTATAAAAAAATTAAACTTAAGCTTAGATCATAAAATGAATCTGTCAAAAATCACACAACCAGTTGTAGAATGCCAACTTAATTCTGGCATCTATGGGTTCTGAGGATTAATAGTGTTTGTTTCTTTTAATGAATATCATCTCATGCTGTACCACTTTTACTTTAACTGACATGAAAACAGAGAACTCAATAACTCTTATAATCACATCATGAATCAGACAACTTACGTCTAAATGTCCTTATGATTAGAGCCAAGTCCTTCTGATTTTTGAAAGAGTATATCATTCTTTTGACCCTGAGATATTTATGTCAATAGTCATGAAAACATTTTTGACAGTAAAATCTACTATAGTCTGAAAAATGTTTAAGTGGTAGTGACAGAAATGCTATCAATCTAACATTTACAAAAACAGAAAATGAATACCTTTTATATATAATATCTAGGAAGTTATCTCTGTACTGGAAGAGTAAAATACTCTTGTAGGGATTAAGAATTAAGTGCTCCTCAAACAGATTTAGGAAAAATAGATTAGATTTCTGTTTTAATTTGTACCAGTTAAGGTGCTTTGAACAATGCCAGCACCATCTTAATAAATAATTACAATGGAACTTTGTAGGCTAAAGGTGTTTTCTATAAATAATGTGCTGGGACCAATTAGCATCCCTAATGAAATATACAGAGCAATTTTAAATGACATAAATTGAAATGTGCAAAGCAGGAGAATGTAAATTTTCTAGGAGAGCTTTAATAGGTTTCTTTTGGAATGGTACCAGAGCTTTCCCCTCCTGTGAACAACATCTAAAATCATGTCAGAGAGAATCAGATTAGATATAGTGTCTCTCATTGGTTTTTTCTTTATAGGAAAAAATATATACACACACACACACTAGAGTGGTTTGTGCCTCTATTTACATTAGGGGCAATTAGAAAATGAGAATGAGTATAGGAACAGATTGAAGGTAAGAGTATTTGTCGAAAAATATGGCCAAATCTTTAATAGGAGCAATGAATTAAGAGTAAAATTTCCAAAGATTTAGATATACCTGGATAAGAAAACTCAGGGTTGTTCAGTTTTCTTCCTCACACATTTCAGAACTCAAAGAAAGTGTTCATATCTATGATACATCAGTGAAAGACCTTAAAGCAAATATGTTTATAAAATCATAATATACATTATATATTCTTAGAGCTATGTCAGCATACCCACCATGCAAGGGCTTTCAGGGGCAAGCAGGAGAAGGGGTAATAAACGAGGAGCAAGAGAAGACGGAGGAGAGAAGGATGGGAGGGAGAATCGGGAATGAGAGGAGAAAGGAGGGAAAGAAGGTTGAGGCAGGGGAGAGAGAACAAGAAAAAAATTTTTGCAAGAATAATTCAATTATATTCTCTTGTTTATTATCGCTCCAAATAAAAAAGTCATATTCACTTCTGAATAGTCACTGTCTACTGCCTCATTTTTTCTTCTCTTCAATCATTCTGTACTGCCTATGGTACAAGCCAGTGCCCCAAGCTAACCTGGTGTTATTTCAGGTCATTTTGCTCTCTGTTTTTTCTAAACATCAGGGGGTCTACTCCCTCCTCTGCTTGTTCAGATCCATTTCTTCATTTTTATCTCAATAGCCATGAGTTTTGCTCAAGCACTCTAATATGCCATGTTAACAATAAAAGTTCTTTATAAAAACTAATTGTAAAGAAAAAAGCAAAGGAAAACTTACAGAATATAGTGTACCATATATGATATCATAATCCAAAAGTCAATACCCTTAAAATATTGAGATTTGTCACACAATTAAAACAATAAAATCTAGAAGGAAAAACAATTGTCTGATAATATAGAAAATAATTAACTAGTAAATATGTACAAATATTTAATCTTTATAATAATTAAAGAAAAAAAACTATAATATTATTTTTATATTATCATATTTTCATATCATATTATCTTAAACTGTTAATTGAAAGAATATTTATACATGATTTAGCAATCACTTTTAGGAATAAACTTCAGGTAAATTAACAGAAATAAAGTACTTTTGTTATGATGTTCATTTTAATAGTGAAAAACTGAAATCTTTCTAAGTATGCCCAAATAGGAATGTGGTTAAGTGTATAAATCGATATATATATGGATATATAAATGAATGACAAGATTGTTTTAATTAGGTAATGAAATTATAAGTGGTTTTTATTTTATTCTTATCTGTTTATATAGATATATAAAGGTGTATATATCACTATGATCTTATTATGTTTTTACTCAGATACCAATATCTACATAATTTTCTTGAAATCTTGTCATTCATTCTTAAAGATTTTCTTCTTAGAAACTCTAGTCATGACTTGTGCATTTTTCATCCACCAGTGTATATAAAAATCCTACCAAATCTATCTACCATTGCCATTTCTGTACAACTGTATTTTGTACATGTGTACATTTGTACACATGAATTTTGTATATATGTTCAACTGGGCATGTATATTTTGTACAAGTAGACACTGTATGTTGGTTTCATAAGGGCAAAACCTTCTCTTCACAGCAGATTAATCAGTGGAGAAGTATATGGACTCATGTAACTGCTGAGTTCACAGGTGGGCATAGTAGACTTTGAATTTGGATTAGATTCATAGCCTTAAAAATTCTATTTATTGATTTCTAGGCATGTGCCTTTCATTTGCTGGCAAACATTAGCTCAGAGTTCAAGCATTTAAAGTCTGAAAATCCATAGAAGAGGTTTCTTTAAAATTGTGTATATTTTCAGAAAAAAAGTTACAGACCAGAAAAAATAGAAAAGATCAACAAAACTAAGAGCAGTTGTTTTTGAAAGGACAAACAAAATCGACAGACTTTTAGTTAGATGAGGAAGAGAAGATTTAAATAAACAAAATCAGAAATGAAAGAGGAAACATTAAAACTGATACCACAAATTACAAAGGATCATGGGAAACTACTATGAACAGTTAAATGTCAACAACTTTGATAACCTAGAAGAATTGGATAAATTGCTAAAACCTTACCAAGGCTGAATCATGAAGAATTAGAAAATATAAACACACCAATAAGAAGTAAGGAGATTGAATCAGTAATAAAATACCTCTCAACAAAGAAAGGCCTAGAACTAGATTATTTTACTGGTAAATCCCACCAAATATTTGAAAAAGAATTAATACCATCCTTCTCACACTTTTCCTAAAAAATTTAATTAATGAAATGCTCCCAAACTCATTTTATGATGACAGAATTATCCTGATAACAATCCAGATATGGACACTACACAAAAAGAAAATTACAGATCAGTGTTCCTGATGAAATTAGATGCAGGATTTTTAACAAAATATTAGCAAACCAAAATCAATAGCACATTATAGGGAGCATACACCACAATGAAACAGAATTTGTTCCTGGGATGCAAGAATGGTTTAGCATATGCAAAGCAATAAATATGATACATCATATTAATAGAATGAAAGCTAGAAATTATAATCTCAAAAGATGCAGAAAAGCACTTAACAAAATATACAAATCCATTCATGATAAAAAAAAATGGGTGTAGAAGAACAGATCTCAACATAATAAAGGCCAATATGACATACCCACAGCTAACATCTTATTCAATGGTGAAAGGTTGAAAGTTTTTCTGCTAAGATTGGAAACAAGATAAGGGTGCCTGCTCTCATCACTTCTGTTCAACATAGTACCAGAAATCCTAGCCAGAGCATTTAGGCAAGATAGAGAATAAAAGGCAGCCAGATTGGAAAAGAAGAGGTAAAATTGTCTCTTTGTAAAAGATATTGTCTTATATGAAGGAAATCCTAAAGATTCCACCAAAAAACAGCAAGAACTAATAAATAAATTTAGTAAAGTCACAGGAAAAAAATCAACATACAAACATCAGTTGTGTTTCAATGCATAAACAATGAAACATCTAAAAATAAATAAACTATCCAATTCGCAAAAGCATCAAAAACAATAACATACTTAGGGATAAATTTAACTAAGGAAGAGACAGACCCTCACACTAAAATCTACAAGACTTTGATGAAAGTAATTGAAGATGGTTTATTTCACTTAGCATAATGCTCTATAGTTCCATCCATGCTGTCTTGAAGGGCAGGAGCCTCTTCTTTCTTTCTGGAGACAGCTGTACTTGAACAACAATAAAAATAAATACATTTTAAAATAAAATATTTTCTATTATGTAAAAATAATTGAAGATGCACAGTCAAATGGAAAGCTATCCCCTGTTCATCAAAGTCTTTTCTGGTTCAAAATTCCAAAGTCATTTTTCACAGAAAGATAAAAATAACTCTAAAATTTTATGGACTCACAAATATCCCAGACAGCCAAAGCAATCCTGGGAAAGAAGAAAGCTGGAGACATCTCACTTCCTATCCCAAACTATACTACGCAACTATAGTAAACAAAACAATATTGTACTGGCATAAAAGTAGACACATAGATTTATAGAACAGAGCAGAAAGCCCAGAAATAAATTCTGCCGTATGCGGTCAACTATTATTTGACAAGAGAGCCAAAAATACACTGTGGGGAAACAGTCATCTTTTTGATAGTGTTAGGAAAACTGGATAACCACATACAAAAGAATGAAATTGTATTTCTATCTTCCACAACTCACACAAATTAACTTGAAATGGATTAATACTAAACACAAGACCTGAAACACTAAACCTCCTAGAAGCAAATATAGGAAAAAGCTCCTGGACATTGGTCTTGGCAACACTTTTTTGGATATAACACCAAAACCTAAGCAACAAAAGCAAAATTAATGTATCTACATTAAACTAAAAGTTTTCTGCTGAGCAAAAGAAACAATGAACAAAATAAAAGGGAAATGGGAGAAAAAATATATATATATATATTTTCATTGTTTATATAAATATATATAAATGTCTATCTATCTATCTATCTATCTATCTATCTATCTATCTATCTATCTATCTATCTAGAGACTGTCTAGAAAGTACCCTGCCATGCAGCTATGTAATATAAATGGAGACATTTGTTGAAAAAGATATAAGACACAAGAAACATTGTACACAGGACAGTGATGCCTCAGTCCTCTTCAAAGTAGGCACCTTGGGACCTCACACAGTTCTGCTAATCACCATCAGCTGCCCTGTTGTATTTTCCTGAATGTCATAGATGGTCTGAAATCTCTTCTGAAAGGTGCTTTTAGTTTTGGAAAAGCCAGAAGTCACAGGGCACCAAATCTGGGCTGTGGGGGCTCTGAGTCACCTAAGTGATTTGGTGTTTCACGAAAAATCTGCACAAGATGAGATGCATGAGCAGGAGCATTGTCGTGATGAAACTGCCAAACATCAGTTGCCCATAGCTGTGGCCTTCTGAATCATTAAAATAGTTTCTGCAAAGGAATGTTTGAGCTTAATGCAAAAATCAATGCAGATTTGTTGCTGAAACTACCATATGATGAAGCAATTTCACTTTTGGGTACATATGCAAAGGAAATAAAAACAGGATTGTAAAGCGATACCTGCACTTTCATGTTCATTGAAACAGTATTCACAGTAGCTACGACATGAGATGTGGAAACAACTTAAGTGTCTGTCAATGGGTAAATGGATAAAGAACATGTGGTGTGTACACACAATGGAATATTACTGTTATCCCAAGAGAAAGAAGGAAATGCTGTCATTTTCAACAACATGAATAGACCTTAAGGGCATTGTGATATATGAAATAAGTAAGACAAAGAAAGACAAACACTGTGTGATATCACTTATATAGGACTCTAAAAATGCCAAAGTAAGAGAAACAGAGAGTAGAATGGTAGTGACCAGGAACTGGGGGTGGGGGATGATGATGATGGTGAAGAACATGAGGATATATTGGTCAAAGGGTACAAACTTCCACTTATAAGATGAATAATGTACAGCACAGTGATTATAGTTAATAATAATGTATTATACATTTGAAAGTTGCTAAGGGAGTAGATCTTAAGTGTGCTCAACACAAAATAATAAATGGTGATTACGTGATGTGAGGGAGGTAATAGCTAAAGCTAAAGTGGTAATCATTTTGCAATATATGTGTGTCGCATCAATATGTTGTACAACTTAAATTTATACAATGCTATATGTCAATTGTATCTCCATCTTGGAAAAATAAACTGTGTTTTAGTCCCAGGTAAAGGGTTTTGATTGGTTTGGTTACCTCACATAAACTGAGTACTCTGATTATTAGAAGGGGTCTAGTGACTCCTGTGTGGCAGAGGAGGAAGAGCCTTAATTGACAGCTCTGCCAGAAGCACAGGTGGGTTCCAATAAAAACACAACAGAGGTAGCAGAAGCTCAGACAGAAATATGGCTACCACACTCCAGTTCATGAGTGTTCTAATCTATACCCATATTCATCTATTGTCTAAGTCTCTTTTTGCCCTCCTCTATCCAGTTTACACCACCATAATTTTGTAGATAGTTTGAATTATATTTAATTACATTTTGATATGCTCTTTCTTTTTGCATATTTATGTGTTTATATCTTGAGAAATGGCTCATTTCCCCTGATCTCATTTAGGTTTTTGCATATTTATTAGGCACCTACATTTCAGTAAAATCACTATGTATGATATTAGCATTGTTTAGAAGTGCCATTACATTGTGGAGGAACTACTTTTATGAAAATCAAAAGGATTGTACAGATAGTTGGGACAAAGGCCCGTCGTTCAGTTCTTTCTGCTACACAACTCACCTGCTTTTTGTGTCACTGATAGCTCTTCTTTGAAGTTACCTCTATGTACACAAGGTGTCAGATTTTTATCTTTTTTTCTTTAGTGAGTAGTTGATTAACATTAGGTATTATTGGAAGTATTATAGGCTGAACATTAAAAGACTTAGCTAAGAGGCCCTTTGCGTTGTCCCTAATCAACTTTCTCATTCTCTACCAGTACTCACTTCACACACTTCCAGACTTGGAGGGCATACTTTAATGAAACATATATATACAATGAGATAGTTACCTTAAGTAATCTATTTTACTATGAGATGTGCCTGAGAAGAGAGCCTCTTCAGCTATTAAGATAAAACCCTGTAACTGAGGAAGGGTATGTATTTAGACACAGCTTTTATATTTATGGTTTTTATTTAGTTAAGGACATCACAGTAATTTATAAAGCATTTGGCACATGCATGTTGATTACCCTTGCAAATAGCCACTCATCCAACCAAACAATATTCCCGCTAGAGGGGCAATAAATAATGCTGATTTATTTTTTAATACCAAATGTAACATCAACTGTCAATTAACTGTATTAATGACAGAGATGGAACATAAAAATTCCCAGCATTATTTTGACAAATAATTGAAATCAATCCTTTATTATTTGTTCCACTGCAAAAAGCAAAATTGAATTCCTTGAATTGCCTGTTCCTCTGAATTTCACTGTATTAATGAAGGGAAAAATGAGAAAAAGTCATTCAGCAGAAGGGAGGAGAGTTCAATGGCCTGGATAATTTACAAACTACATAATCAGTTCTTGAATAATCAAGGGTTTGTTGTCTCTCTTCTGAAGAGAGCTAGAAGAGAAAACAGTGTTAGTGTTACGTAATAAAGCTCAAAAGCACATTTTATGGAAGGATACTTATTTCATAACTTTTGTTAATTTCTCTAAATGTCTTTAGGATTTCACATTGAGCCCTGGCTGGCATAGCTCAGTGGATTGAGTGCGGGCTGGGAATTAAAGGGTCGCAGGTTCGATTCCCAGTCAGGGCACATGCCTGGGTTGCAGACCGGGTCCCCAGTGAAGGTCACGTGAGAGGCAACCACACATTGATGTTTTTCTCTCTCTCTTTCTCCCTCCCTTCCTCTCTCTAAAAATAAATAAATAAAATCTTTAAAAAAAGACTTCACATTGAATTTATATAAAAATTTAATAATAATTCTTCAAGGCAAGACACATAAGGGAAGGAACTCTGGCACAGGAAGCCCTGAGCCCTTGTCCCAGGAAACACTAATGTGACACTTTGGATACTTCAAATAAACTTGACCCATTGAACTTACCCATTCTGTATAAGTCCTTCTGATACTTATCAAAGTTAGGCACACACACAATTAAACTCTCTCTCAAAAGCAACATATAAGTTGTTTTGGGGTAAAAAAAGTATATATAAATAAATCTAATACAGGTTACCATAAACAATATACTAAGGAAAAAATAGAAATTAATTATTGCTAATCACTTCATGAAAGAAGTACTATTTGAAAGATTCTGAAAGTTAGGGAGTATGGAGAGGAACAATAAAAGGTGAATTATATAATGATAATAGAATAATGGAGAAAGAAATCAGAAAGCATGCTCAAGGATAAGCATACATTTTAACTTAAATATAAAAAAGATGAAGTCAAGTAATGAAATGAAAGTTAGAAGGTGGTGGGAAAATGGAGATAACTATATCTGAATATTAGTAAAAATGATTAGAAAAATAAAGTTAGAAGAGAAAAAACAATTGCAGTCAGTTCACACAGGGCAATCAATATCATGGACTTGAGAGGGAGACGGCAATACAGAACAATGCTGCCTTTGAAGTCAGAATTTTATTCCATCTTGGATTTGTAGCTCGCCAGTTGGTGTAAATAACCTAACTACTTGTGTCTCTATTTGCTCATCTGTAGAATGGCAATAATACTTCTTGTGTTAGCATGAAGCCTAGAAACTACATATGTAAGCTATCTAGAATTGTTCGTACCTGATAGGTATTGTCTGCTCCGCAGAATATAGGGAGTCATGATGTCGATTGTTATAGAAAAGTACTGGCGTAGAAAATGCAAAAATGTTTTGCATAAAATGACATCAGAAGCAGTGAGAGCAGACAGGATGTGACAATAGTCCAGGAATTAGATGAATATGGTAATATGGAGGATGGCCGCTGATAGGGGAACCACTTTGTAAACCAGAGAGGAGTGGAAGCCGAAAGCATGGTTAGTTTGCCACTGCTTATTCAGGAGAAGGTTAGAGGAAGGCTAAAAATCACCACTCGCCATACTCAAAATCACACAGGGGAGTCTCAGAGTGCTGTTTTCATGGTTTTGTGGGACACTTCTGAAAAGAACATAATGGTTCCTGAAGTTAAAATGAGCTTTCTAAACAATCTAAGTAGAAGAGACAAAGAATAAATACCACCTTTATATCACAGGTGAAGACACTGAGAAATTTGTTTAAATAACTGGTAGTGAGGTTTAAAAATAATCAATATTTGTAAAAACAAAACTTTATATTAACTGGTTTCTATTTTAAGAAACTATGACTTGCCTAAGCACTAAAATAACTCTGAGCTAATAAAAGAGCATTCATAATAATTCATAACAAAAACTGGGATTGACAAGTAACCTTTTGATTCACTGACTACAACAGTAGACCTAAATTTAAAATAGTGGTTCTGCTGCTGCTGATAATAATGCCAACAATAATAAAATAATACTAAGAGTAATAAAAAGAAGGGTTGATATTTATTGATTGCTCACTTTATAATAGGAATTAAGATGATAATATTAAACACCTCATTGATAAGGAGAGGAAATTAACTCACTTCTAGAGAAATTAAGTAACATTACATAGTCATACTACTAAAAAAATGGAAGTATGTTTTAATCTGTTTTCTATCAATTACCCATTTCCTGCCACTCAGAGTGAAATAGGTTTCACACGCTGTTTGCAGGTTGAAGAATAGTAAAAAGATAATTCATCAGCCTCTTATGCCTGTCGGTATGTCAAATACTAGTCAATGTTCCAGATGTTCAAGAACATTAAATTGGTTTACCATTCCTCTGCTACCTAAAGCTCAGGAACTTTATCAAGTCTTTTCATGGTGTTCTCAGTCCACCATAATTAGCTCTTCTCATATGTTTCAGGGTGAATGTAATAACCTATAACACCACTGTGTTGGAGATAGAATAATAGGTAGGAAAAACAATAGGAAAATGAGTCAGGAAATATGAATTGTATCATTTTTATGAAAAAATCAGCTCTAAAAGGAAATATATGTTATTCAAATTTCCAATATTATACAAACAAGAATACATAATAAAAATAAAAAAAATAGCCCTGACTGGTGTGGGTCAGTGGATTGAGTGCCAGCCTAGCAACCAAAGGGTCACCAGTTTGATTCCCAGTCAGGGCACATGCCTGGGTTGTGGGCCAGGTACCCAATAAGGGGGTGTGTGAGAAGCAACCGCACATTGATATTTCTCTCCCTTTTTTCTCCCTCCCATTCCCTCTTCCTAAAAATAAAATACAGTCTTTAAAAAATGTTGAATCTGGAAAAAATGAAAATTAAAAAAAATGAAAAATAATAACATAATTTAAGAAAAATAACAATATTCTTTAGAAACACATATAAGAATGGCATCAAATTTTCTATCATAATTATCAAATCTTGGAGTTATTAAGCAACTTTTAGAGTTAAGGGTTAAAATTTATCACTAATGATGTCTATATCTAAAAAGAACATTATTTAGAAAAGCAACAAAGAGATATCCTAATATATGTAAGAAATCAGGGGGGAAGCCTGATAAAGGATGAATTTGGATCTAAAAAATATGAAATAAGAAGTAGAATATGTATGTACTTTAACAAATTAAATATTGACAATTTATTAATGAACTCTCAGAGATTAATGAAAATAATTGAAATAGGATAATATTTTTAAAAGAACAGATAGATTGAAAAGTACAATAAAAATAAACTGTTAAGTATGTAAAAATTTAAAAAAGTAAAAGAACAGATGGACAGAGTCATGTGCAGTAGTGTAAAACTAAGTCCAAGCAACTGATAAAAATATGAGTTAAATCTTAATAGAAATGTGACAAATGAGCAAAAATAATATTTTCAAAACTGTAAAAGTATTTTGGGTGAGGAAAAAGGTCAGTTTAATCATATTTGAGGGAAACATGTTCAATTTTAAGATTAAGATGAACTGGACAAATTTTTCTAAAAAAGAATATAACTACCAAAACTTATGTAAGAAGAGAGATACAATATAAGCAGTCTGTAACTATCACGGACTTAAATAACCAATGAAAGAACATTTGAGACTAAGATTGCTTCAGAAGTGTATTCTACACCACACTTAAGAAAATACTACACAATTCTTCCATAGAATAGAAAATGTGAGAACATTTTTTAATTTTATGTGACCACTATTACTTTGAAACCAGCTTGATGAGGACATTACAATTCAGAAAAATTCCAAGGCAATTTCACGAAGAAGCACAAAAGCAAAACACGAAACAAAATATTAACTCATTAAACATAATAATTAAAAAATGTTATGTCACAATTTTTTGTTCTTAAGAACATGATGTTAATTCAACATTAATATAATTAATTAACATTAATTGAATCCATTAATGTTTTACCATATTGGCAGAAAAAAAGGTTGGGTAATCATTTCAATAGTTCTATGAAAAAGCATTTGATAAAATTAATATCTATTCTTTATAGGCTTTTACCAAAATATAAATATAAGTTAATCTGATAAAAATTAATCACAAAAAGCCAATGTTAATTAAACAGCATGTAAACATTATACCGGTTTGTAGAATTTTAAAACTCTCTCATATTCTCAATGAGATAATTCCTATTGCAATAATATTTGTAATATAAAGTACTTAGAAATATGTTTAATGAATGGTGTGAAAAAAACACTATACTTAATATCTCAGTAGAAGAAAGGATCTGATATAGTCATGAGTCACATGGTCACTTTTGCTTGAATGGTTTACTGATTAAACTCAATCTGATCAAAATTCCAGCTCTGGGCATCTGTGTGCAAACTGACAAGCTGAATCTAAATTAAAGGAAGTGCAAAGGAGCAAGCACATAAAATCATGATTTATTATAAAGCAATAATAATTAAGACAGGGTAGTATTGGCACAGGATAGACAATCATAAAAATGGAATACAATTGATAGATCAAAATATAACTCGTACTTGAGTTTTGACAAGATAACATTGCAGAGCAACAGATGAAACTTAGTCTGCTCAATTCATGCATTATGACAGTTGGATACCCACATAGCAAAAAAAAAAAAATCTTTCTTATGACATTCCCCAAATAAATACTGTGCAGATTGCAGTTATATATTGTGGTTCTAGTGAAAGCCAGAATATTTCTAGAAAAAAAAATGAAATTTTCTTCATGATCTTTGGGTAAGCAAAGTTTTCTTAAACGTGACACAAAACACTACATATTGTGCCACATTAAATATTAGAACTCTGTTTATCAAAAGACACTGTTTAGAAAGTGAATAGCTAATCAATGATTGGTTATTGCAAAACATATCACCAAGAGAGCATTTATACCAAGAGTATGTAAAGAAGTTCTACAAGAAAAAGCATAGATAACCCAAAATAATTATTGCCTTACAGTTTAAACAGGACTATCACAAACAGAAATACTCAAATGGCCAGTAAATATGTGAGAAATTTCTCAACTTTCTTTAACAGAGTGAAAACAAAATAAAAACATAAGGGAATGCAAATGTCATAATAGATGAAAAAAATTTTAAATTAACTTGTTTTATAAACATGCACTGTTGTTGGAAGTATAAACTGTTAGAGCCCTTGTGACATAAATGTTGATATCATTTCCTAAAATTGATATACATACGTTATGACCCAATAATTTTATGCCAAGTTATTAAGGTGTACACCCAACAAAATTCCAGGCAGTATACCAAACACGTGCACAAGTGAGTTCGTGACATAATGCGACAAAATAAAACAACGCAAAATGGGAAACCACTTAAATCTCCATCAACAACAGAATGGATGTATAAATTGTGGTAACTTAATTCAATGAAACACTATAAACTGAAAAACAACTATAGGAATTAATATAACTGACATAAATTTTATCCAAAGGAACCAGACATAAGGTAGTGCGTCTGTGGTGGTCTCACTTACATAAAGAGCAAAATAGGTGAAACTACCCTATGGTTAGAAATCCAGAGAGTGTTTACTTTTACAGAGGAAGGTAATAGGGAGCATGCAGAAGAGAGCTTTTGAGGTATGGATAAAATTTCACTGGTTAACTTAGGTAGTAGCTATACAGGTTTCTGTGCTTAGTGGTCATAAATTGAGCTATATTGTTATTTTTGTGCACTTTAATAAGTGAATAATATACTTCAAAGAGTGTTAATAAAATAGCAACCCAATTATGATTTATAACATTTTAAATTTTCTTTTCTTGTTAAATTATTAATCTGGTAATAGCAAATTTAAAATGAATGTTGCACTTCTGGTCTATTGTCTTTTTGAAAATGAAAAGAAATACAGTTGTCCAGATTGCACCTAGGTGCGTGGAATTATGAATACATGGCTAAATATTCAAGGTATGGATGTTATAGTTAGGAGAACGCATAATAGTAGGGAGAGGAAATAGGGTTAAAGAGAACTTTATTATTTAAAAATATGCACATGGAAAGTATCTTACTCTTTCTTTGAAGAAAATATGTTTTCTGGAAGAAAATATTATCAACGTGTACTTTCTATCTCTTTACTTTCTTCTATTTAGAATTCACTTTTTTTTTAAATATTTTATTTATTTATTTATTTTTAGAGAGAGGAGAAGGGAGGGAGAAAGAGAGGGAGAAAGAGCAATGTATGGTTGCCTCTCACATGGCCCTCACTGGGGACCTGGCCCACAACCCAGGCATGTGCCCTGACTGGGAATCGAACTGGGACTGTCTGGTTCCCAGCCTGCGCTCAATCCACTGAGCTATACCAGCCAGGGTAGAATTCACTTTTTAAATAAACCTTGACTCTTATGACATCCACATAGTTCTAATACACTGAATTTCATTCTGCAAGGTAGCTTACCCTTCCTGGGGAGAGAAAGCATCCTCCCCTCTGAGCTAATAATGCCTGGTAGGATTTAGCTGTGGGGTGAATGCTTCCATGCTGCTGGAGGTGGTCTACAGCCTGAAGTTCTTCAGGACTGTTTCTTCAATTGTAGCTTTTTAACTTGGTTTTCTAGCTACTTCAAGATTTAGAAAAAAGATAAAAGAGGGGGAGAAAAAAACTGTTTAAAGGGGTGGAGATAGCTATTGCATGATTAAAACTATCTCCATGTTTGATTCTATAAGAAATTTAAGTGTTACCTACTATTTCAAACTGAAAAGTTTCAAACTGATGCGTAACATCACCAAGTTCCCCACAATATGAAATTTATTTTAATAAGTTAACATTTTTTCTCTAGGAGTCTCCGTCACTTTGATACATTCATTTCAAGGATAAGATAGTAAGTGATGATTTGTCATGGGCAGTTCAGCAGGGATTTATTCATTACACGAGTGTAATAGTTTCTGTGGCTGCTGTTAACGAATTGCCACAATCTAGTGGTATAACAGCAGAAATTTGTTCTCTCACAATTCTGGAGGCCAGAAATTGGAAATCAAGATGTCGGCAGGCTGCGCTTCCTTTGGAGGCTCTATGGGTAAATCCATAGCTTGCCTTTTGCAGCTTCTGGTGGTTGTGACATTCTTTTGTTTGTGAATGAATCACTGTAAGCTCTGCCTCCACTTGTGTGCAGTGTTCATTCTCTCTCTTCTCTTTTATAAGACACTTGTTATGGTCTTTAAGGCCCACTTGTCACCCAGATAATCTCCCCATGCCAAGGTCTTTAATCACATATGTAAAGATACTTTTTTTATAAAGTAAGTTTTATAATTTCTAGGGATTAGGACCTGATACATTTGAGAGGCCATTATTCAGCTTCTACATCTATTAAAGAGATTCCCAGCCTGATGTAAGAAAGCAAAATATAAGCAACTACATTTTGATAGTAAAAGTGAGGAAATGGTTCAAAGAGCAGAATATCTCTAAGTGGAGGTGTTGAAACAGAAATAAATCAATCAGCATTGTGGTCATGAAAAAAGGAAAAATAAAGATCCTGAAATGCGATGCAAATTTATAATGTAAATTTATGCATTCTGGTTACTGTTTTATTTGGGAACTCATGCAGCTTTCATTTGCATCTATACTTTCTTATAACATTTTAAATATGGTATAGTACAATAGAGCCAGCTGCCTTCAGCATTATAACAGAATTTTTAATGCACTATAGTCCATATGAAAAATGTGAATATATAATATAGGTGACTCAGAAACATCACCCTCACAAAACATACCAGATGATTACTCACCAATCCAGTGACCATCTGCTTGGCCTTTCTTCTTATTAAATTTCAAGAAGCGACTCCTGGAAAATGACTGCAGTACTTGGATTGTCAGCTATGGACATTTTGAAACCCAGCCATTTCCTTTTTATTGTTGTCATTCCTTTGGTGAACAGTTTGCCATATTTCCTCTAAATGGCTATGATACAACATTCATCAACTCAGCCTTTCGGTTTTCTTCCTTGCTCTCCATTGAAAGAAAGATGAGCCTGGCTTCACAGAGTTGAGGAGTTTGAAACAGGGGTGATGATTTCCCACTGCAGTTCTCATTGGCCAACTAAGATACACAACATTAGAAAATGTGGTGTTTGGGCCTGGCTGGTGTAGCTCAGTGGACTGAGCGTGGGCTGGGAACCAGAGGGTCCCGGTTCGATTCCCAGTCAGGGCACATGCCTGGGTTGCGGACCAGGTCCCCAGTGAGGACCATGTGAGAGGCAACCACACATTGTTCTTTCTCCCTTCCTTCTCCTCTCTCTGAAAATAAATAAATAAAATCTTAAAAAAAAAGAAAATGTGGTGTTTGCTCAGAATTTAAACCTATCTTGGATTGACGACCAGGACGTATGTAATTTACTAGAGTCAACTTTCCAAGCATAATAATATCCACTTTTTTAATTTATGAGATAACTTATGAGAAGGGTATTTCTTTGTAAGCAACTGAACAGTAAAATGTGGATGATGAGATGAGATTCATACTTTTTTACACATTACTTCATGACCTTTTGCCGGAACTGTGTTAGTAGCCTCCCAACTTGTCTCTCTGCCTATGGTTTTTTACTTATCATGTATATTTATCATTCAGCTTTCAAAGTAATATTTCTAAGCTTAATACATATGTCCCAAATGCAGAATTAAATATTGATTTATTCATTCAGCAAATTATTGAGTACCTGAAGAGAATTAAACGCTGTCCTTGAAAGTGTGCAACATTTTGACTTATGTACTTCAGACCTACACACAAATAGCTGTAAAATAAGATTGAAAGTGAAAGCGATGATGAGAAAGGTAAAAACTAATTCTAAAAGAGGGAAAGATATTTCCTAGTATGCGGCAAAATATGAATTTGTGGAGGAAGTACTTCCTAAGATTGGACATTTGCATACAAAGACTTAAGAGGTACAGAGAAAAGCTAAGAAATTTTTACTTGATTCTTTTCATAAGTTTTAATCACTGGCTGCTTTGAAGAAGATATATTCTGTAATGTTTACTTTTTGGATAAGGTAACATTTCTGAAAATATGACAAGGAGCTGTGGGGGTAGGTATGAATGAAGAACAATGAATTAAGGAATTTACCACAATGATGAGTATTGACATTAAGGAATTATCCTTTAAAATGCAGATATTTTTTAAAAAGTACAATTAGGAGGACTTGGTGAACAGGTATATACGGAATTGTGAAAAAGAGCTGAAGACAAAGCAAGTTTTCTTTTGGTTGATTTGACGGATGGTGATGCCATTCTGTAAGGAAGAAGATTAACGAAGAGAAGTTTTGCGACAGAGGAAAGAACAGAACAAGATTTGAGAATCATGAAAACTTTATTTTGGTATCCTTTCAAATGGGTATTCTTTTTTAAAGTATATTTTATTAATTATACTATTGTAGATGTCCCAATTTTTTCCACCCCCATATCCCCCTCCATCTTGAAACCCTCTCCTTCCAGCATCCCCCCCACTTAGTTCATGTCCATGGGCTGTACATATAGGTTCTTTGGCTTTTCCATGCCTATATTATTCTTAACCTACCCCTATATATTTTATATCTATGAATTACGCTTCTTATTCCCTGTACCTTTCCCTTCCATTCTCCCTCTTCTCTCCCCACTGATAACCCTCCACATGATCTCCATTTCTGTGATTCTGTTCCCATTCTAGTGGTTTGCTTAGTTTTTGTTTATGTTTTTTAGTTTTAATTGTTTATAGTTGTGACTTTGTTGTCATTTTACTCTTCATAGTTTTTGATCTTCTGCTATTTCTTAGATAAGTCCTTTTAACATTTCATATAATGGCTTGGTAATGATGAACTTCTTTAACTCGACCTTATCCAAGAAGCACTTTATTTGTCCTTCCATTATAAATGATAGCTTTGCTGGATAGAGTAATCTTGGATGGAGATTCTTGCTTTTCGTGACTTTGAATACTTCTTTCCAGACCCTTCTTTTCTGTAATGTTTCTTTTGAGAAATCAGCTGATAGTGTTGTGGGTATTCCTTTGTTGGTAACTCTCTTCTTTCCTCTTATTGCTTTTAAGATTCTCTCCTTATCTTTAATTTTGGGTAACTTAATTATGATGTGTCTTGGTGTGTTCCTCCTTGGGTCCAGTTTCCTAGGGACTCTCTGGGCTTTCTGGACTTCTTAGAAGTCTATTTCCTTCACCAGATTTGGGAAGTTTTCCTTCATTAATTTTTCAAATAAGTTTTCAATTTCTTGCTCTTCCTCTTCTCCTTCTGGCACCCTTACAATTTGGATATTGGAGCCTTTAAAGTTGTCCAAGATATTCCTAAACCTCTCCTCAATTTTTTGAATTCTTGTGTCTTAATTCTGTTCTGGTCGAATGTTTATTTCTTCCTTTTGTTCCAAATCGTTGATCTGAGTCCTGATTTCTTTCCTTTCACTGTTGGTTCCCTGTATATTTTGCTTTATTTCACTTTGTATAGCTTTCATTTCTTCCTTCATTTTTCAATCCAGCTCAATCAATTCTGTGAGCACCCTGATCACCAGTGTTTTGAACTCTGCATCTGATAGGTTGTATATCTCCTCATCACTTAGTTCTTTTCCTGGAGATTTAATCTGTTCTTTTATTTGGCCTATATTTCTTTGTCTCAGCACACTTGTTACATTGTAAGTGGTAGAGCCTTAGGTATTCACCAGGGCAGGGAAATGCACAGTGCTACTGCATTGTGGCATTGTCTGTGGGAGAGGGGTCAAAGAGGGAACAATGCTGCTCACTCACTCTCCTCTAACTCCACTTTCCATCACTTCCCTCACTTCCCACAAGTGGATTGTTCCCTTTTAGGTGCTGATTCCCAGGTGGGTGGGTTTGAATACATTTTAGGACCCTGTGGGTCTCTTCAGTGGACTCTCTTGTGAAGCTGGGAGTTTCTCCCACCCTCTGCAGCCAGAGGTTTTGAGTCTTTATTTTTCCAGTCAGCTAGTCACTGCCTTGTTGCATATCCTTTCCACCCCGATTCCCATTTCTGCCCCTCCTCCTTGTCTGGATGAATGTTTCTTTAACTCCTTTGTTGTTGGAGTTCTATGCAGTTTGATTTTATGGCAGTTCTAATTGTTTTTTTGGTTTTAAATTGGTTGTTATCCTTCTTTTGGTTGTGGGAGGAAGTGAAGGATTTCTACCTACGCCTCAATCTTGGCTGAAACTCCTAGGTGTGTCTTTCAAATGGATACTCTTTAAATATATTTTTCTCCTTTTCATTAGAGAAGACCTTGTAAGCTTCATTGCGACAGAGTGAAAAGGGATGTTACTCATCCTAGTGAGTAACATGAGTTTTGTAGTTAGCTGGACCTATCCACTTCAGGAGGTGCATACCAAATATCCATTACTATTGAAAATGCATGCTTAAGATCAGTCATGCCTCAACTCTCAAATGTCTTATGCCATTATCACTTCCAATCATATAGAGTTCTAGAAGCGCAGTTATCCATTTTGTTATATTTACAGTGATATTTTGACTCCCTCTAGAGATATGACACTGGCTTCTCAGCAAGTGCTGAGCAGGCTTGACATTTAATACAGATATGGTTAAGAAATAATATATTCTATTTGGTTTATTTGAGTTTTAAAGGATTTGTTTTGGATATAATGCATATCTGGAATTCAAAAGAGGCTATAGCAGGCGATATGATTTTAAATTTTAATCATTATAATGTTTATAGTTAAAACCATGTTAATTGCAGTGTTTTTGGTAATAAAAAGAAGATAAAGTATAAAGAATCATGATGAGATTAAAAGCACTTGGAAATGCTAAGACAGAGTTAAGAGATGAGAAAAGGAAAAGCAAGTGAGGAATAAAACAGGAAAACACTAGCCAGATGGTAAGAGAATAGAAAGATTGTCTAAGAGAAGACAGAGAAAGATGAATGTTTCAAGATGAAGAGGTATTTGGGTAAAGACACAGAGGAAGTCATCAAATCTAGTAATTAACAAATCTTGGTGAGAAATTCAGGAAGAACAAATTATTTACAACACATTGAAGCTCGAGGAAAGCAAAGAATGGAGATCAATTAGGGACTTCTCACTCAATGTTTAGTATGAATAAAAGACATTTTCTAGATTTTTAAATGTGACAGGATTTAAAGAGTATTTATTTGAGAGCAAGATTAGATCTTGTTTATAGGATCAGGAGAAGGAACCAGAAGAGTGGAGTTGATGTACATATAAGAAAGGGATAGGACTTTGATGAATAATGTGTCCAAAAAGGCAAAATAAATGTGTATGGGACTAGATAGGTAGAAATTAAGAACATAGGAAGAAAATTTAAATAAAAAAATTGACATGGAAATCATGGGGAGCCTACAGCAAGAAAATAGGAAGATAAATGTTAAAGGAATTTGTAAGTTAGTTGGAAAATGGCTCTTGCCAATAATTGAAGGTATATGACTGCTGGCTATTTCTCTACAACCTTACTTTCAAGTTGTCAGCAAGACCTAGATCGCATTCTGCCACACACATAAACATTTATTACTGATCAGACAGAAAAAATGCCATACAAACTATGTATTAACTTTGGTGAGTTTCCAGCATTTTCTTGTTTAAAGTTTTGAAATAAAATTTGTAGGAAAGATTGATTGAAGACATATATTACAATATTCTAAAATATACATTCTTTGATTTTTATCTCAGAAAACTAAATCGTCCAGCTGCATGACAGGATACAGGAATTTTAGAGATTAATTCCAGGGTGTTTCTATGATCTTAAGAGTTTACTTTAAAATATTTCAAAACAGGTAAGTATATGTTATCATGTATATTCTATTTGCATTTCATCCCTAGATACAGTCATTTTTCCTAACCCACATTCCATGGGTGATTAGCCAGTATGTTTCATAAGAAGGAATTTCAGAAGACTGTTATCAGTGTCAACATTTTGTGCTTTTAAACTAAAAGTGTGAATGTGAAAAATTGATTTTCAGTGTTGAAAATAGTGGCCTATAACAATTATGTCAAACGCTAGACTGTTAACTAGCATTGTAAGTTGTAAGAGATAACTAGAGGTATTCAAGATAAGTCATTAGCTACTTCCCAACCTTATATTGACGAGGTTGTAAGAAATCATGCAGGGTTGAGTACCCATAGCTTAATTCCTAAATGTGGCTGTGCCATTATTGGGTTAGGAGAATTTCTGGCTCCCTGATGTCTCCTATAAAGCATAATAGAATCCTGCCTTGGAACGTTGTCATATCTGACTCTAGGGAAACTTTCATAAAAGGAGTTGATCGGAGAATATAAAAGGATAGAAAGCTGGAAAGTAATATACTTGACAGAAGAAGTACTATAAATTGTGCCTGCTTTCTGATGAGTGATTGTTTAATGAATGTTTGTATGTGTGACAGAATTTGCTTTAAGGTATGCTTTCTTTACAGCATAGTTGGGAAGTTATGGTGGAATAGCTAAATCTTTGCCCTATTCAAAGTTCTCCAGTACATGCGTGAGGCATAACCTGGTTACCACATGTCAGTTTGCTGTAGAGACCATTCCTATTTGGCAGGAATAAAAAATGTGTTTAAAATATTTCAGCCAATTGACTGTGGTGACCACCACTAGTTAAACTATTGACAACCCATTTCTTTAAGCCACTATGTTGTTCAGCAAAGGCTCTTGTGTTTATAAGAGTGGAAGGTAACTGAAGCTCTGCTTCATAATAAAGAATTTCTTATAAGAAGGATAGCTGACAATATTTGTTGCACGAATTCCTGATTAATGCAAATGGCTGCACCTAAAATTTAATTTAAATGTAAATCATTTACATACATAATAGCATGCTGCCTATGCTAAACTATTGCAAAGTGAATTACAGGTATCTTAACAATGCTCTTTAGTTTTTAAGTAATATGCCCATAAACAGTATAGCCTCCTATGAATAAATGAAAATCTTAATCAATTTAAGTGGATTTCTAGATTCTTTCCTTTTATAGAACTAATACTCAGAGGGTTAACAGACAGCATCAGACTGCTAGGTAGACACCATCTAGTAAAGAGAGTGGTCTCCATTTCTCAGGAGGCACTTGGAAATATGGGAGGAGGCTTCTTCAGTGTTTAAAGTAAATGTCATAATGAGTGAAGAATGCTACTGGGAGGTTAAATTCCACAATATCTAAAGAATATGTATGAGAAAGAATCATCTCATCCAAATGCTCTTTACGTTCCTGTTGGGGAAGATTACCAGACTAAGCAATATCATTTTCCCCATACTTCCACTATGCTATGGATTTTAGTACATTATATTTATGGTTTCTTGTGTTTCCATTGTCATTAATTTTCATAATTTGAGGTGGATTGTAATTTTAATTTTCATTTGTTGAGAACTCTTACAGCGTTTGGTAAATTATAGGTTTTTGATAAATGTTTATGGTAGAATAAACAGAACAAATATGGTCCAAGGTATTCGGTTTTTTGTCATAAAGAAGAAAACGTTGAAATTTGCTTAGTCCTTTAATCACTGAAGTCAGCTTAATAATTTATAAGCAATTGGGATAAGCAATATACACAACATCGTTTTTTATTATTTTTTATTTTTGTTTGAACACAGTTGTCTCTATTTTCCCTCACCCCACCCACTCCCACCTTCCATTCTCAATCCTACCACCCTTTGGCTTTGTCCATGGGTCCTTTATACATGTTCATTGATGA
Source organism: Micronycteris hirsuta (assembly GCA_004026765.1). Classification (NCBI taxonomy): domain Eukaryota; kingdom Metazoa; phylum Chordata; class Mammalia; order Chiroptera; family Phyllostomidae; genus Micronycteris; species Micronycteris hirsuta. The sequence continues at coordinate 66,586 of PVJI01006074.1, read as the reverse complement.
CTCTTTCCCTTCTTTCCCACATAATCTCCTTCCCCTCTCCCCTCTGGTTACTATCAGTTTGTTCTTTATTTCAATGTCTCTGGTCATATTTTGCTGGCTTATTTGTGTTGTTGATTAGGTTCCACTTATAGGTGAGATCATATGGTATTTGTCTGTCACCGCCTGGCTTATTTCACTTAGCATAATGCTCTCCAGTTCCATCCATGCTGTCTGGAAGAGTAGGAGCACCTTCTTCCTTTCTGCTACATAGTATTCCATTGTGTAAATGTACCACAGTTTTTTGGTCCACTCATTTACTTATGGGCACCTATGTTGCTTCCAGCACTTGGCTATTTTAATATCTCTAGATAACAAATTAAGTTGAATTTAACATTATGACATGACATCTGGTAGGAACTTTCTTATTGGTGTAATTCTGAATAAGAGTAGAGAAACACAATGAAGTTGCCTTCTTAAATAAATTAGTCAAATGTCTCTAATGATAATTAAAAATTTTGTTTCTTTTTAAAAATTCATTCTTCTAATACTAATGTAAAACAAGTTTCAGTACAAGTAGGAAGGCTAACTGTCCAACTTCAATTTCCAGAACAATATATTTCTGAGTTTATCTTTCTATAACTTTCCAAAACATAGGCCACTGGTGTTAATTTTCGGTCTAAATTGTATTTGAAAATAATTATGAATTTTAGGGTATATATAGTTCTCTTGTTAAGTATCATAATTCCTTCTATATATATATGATTCGATTAGAATATTAAAATTTAATTTTGTGTCATATGTACAAGTGTTTGTCCTTTGAAATATTTAGTAAAATTTATGTTTATGTAAACCCATTAAATAAAGTCTTATACAAAGTTGGGAGAAAGTAGGTTTACAGTCATTAGTACATTATATTATTATTTATTAATTATTGTATTTTTTCCTACAAACAACTATAAGCCTACTTTTGCTCTACCCTGTAGTTTCTTACAGTCCCCAAGACTGTGGATTAGAAATCACGTGAACACCTTGCTAACATACTGCTGAAGACAAAGCCAGCCACTGCTAGACTGAATTTCACTGCTTTCCTGGGTCATTTGGGATTTCTCTTTTTAGTGTGTGATGTTGAAGTGAAAATTGGTTTTCTTTCTCCAGTTTTATACTGAGTGTATTAGTATGTGTGTGTATGTGTGTTTTTCTTTTAAAAATATTATTGATTTCTGTCTACACTGTCAAAGTAAAATAAAATAAAATAAAATAAGAGTTGTGACTAGAATTTTTTGTATGCTGACAATACTTGAACCTTTGAGCTTTCTAGATTTTACCTAACCTGTAGCACCTCAGCAGATCCAGGGTTAAAGTGTTGGTTTAAGGAAATCCATTCATTAGATCATTCATCTATGATTATAGGTCATCTGGGGATGTGAGATAAAAATAGGTGGGAAGGTATAATTTCAAGAATAGTGTATAGCCTGGGAGAAGGTTTGAAGGTCTGCTTGGCAGTGATGAGCTACAGCAGGTGAAAGTATCATTTGAGCAGTGTTTCTGCAGGGCAAACGGATACTCATATTGGATTCAACATTCTGGCATTTGCTTGAAGGAGTATGCTTGCACTTTCTATTACATCTCACTGCTACTGAAACAGAAAATAATAGGTTCAACCTAACTTACATTCTGAATTATTTCCTGAATATAACTGGTACCTACCAGAAGCTGGGCTAGGAGATCCCTAAATTCAAATCCTCCCTCTGCATTCATAAGTTCAAGTTTCAGTCACAGTATTAGAATGCATGAAAGTGTGAGTTGTTTCTTCTGCAAATAAGCCGATGGCAATAAACCGCAGGTAGATTTTTTTTAATGTAGTTATACTCTCTAGATAGTAGGAGGAAAAAATCTATAGTCAAATTTATCCTAAAAAAGGTCAAATAAGTAAGTGGCTTTACTGCAGAAAATTAACAAAGAAAACATATGGATCACATTTGGAGGAAGCACTCTGCAGTCAGGTCATGCAAAGCTGTCTTATTTCCTGACATCGCTGCAGAATCATGCACCAATCTGTTATCATCACAAATAAAACCTCTTTTGAGCTAAGTTTCTTGACTAATATGTAATATTTCACTGATTTTGTTTTTTTTCAATAGCACTGGTTAGTAAAATACTGACAGATTTCTTATATTCTTGGCAAAGTCTTGAACTACAACATTCAACATTCAATCAGACAACATCTTTACCAGTCACATTTGACTGTGTTTAGATGATCTAAGGGGGAGAAGTCTGTATAAGAGAGAGAAGCCACAGGCCCTGAACAGAATCAAACCTTTAATTTTGATATATTTTTTATTTTTTCAGGGCATAGCTGAGTTGTTTTTCCCTGATTTTTAAAGACTGTCCAAACCCCTAAATCAAACAATTATGATTGATTTAATTGAAATACACACTATTATTTGGTTGGTGAGAAGGGAATATAGTGTGTTTAAGTGACATTGGCATGGCCTTTTGGATGTGGTTTTTGTGAGGTAAACACCTGTCTGCAAGGAGCTGGTGAAGTGAGGCAGCCAACTCATTTCATATCAATTCAGAATAGCTGTCAGATGCCACTGACAGTTGCTGCAGTGATTTGGATAGAACTTGAACTGGCGTGGAAACCTTGCTGAAGGTTAGGGATGTCATTTCCAGTAAATAGATTCCTTGAATCCCATTCCTTGTTTTACCATTGAAAGGTGATATACTCATAAAAAATTTTGTTGATAGATTTGTTTGTTTTTTAGTAAATACAATTCCACCATTTTCTATTTCTTTTACTGAGCTGCTACTAATATTGTCTAAGTTGTTTTCAAAAGAAGAAAAATGTAAATTCATACATTATAAAAACTTTTAACTTCCCTTGTTTTTCAGTTATCCACATCTTAATAGGGTAAGTTGGCACCTTTTATCACTTGTGCAATTTGAATTCACATATATGCTCAAAATGAGAAAGGGAAAAAGCATTTTAAATAAACAATTCAAGACTTAAAATATTGACATCCAAGATGCATCTGTTCTATCTCATACTTTAGTATCTCTCCATTAACTTTGCATTTTTTGTTTCAGCCCTTTTACCCTCCTAATTAAAAAAAAAAGTTTATTATTTTAGAGAGAGATGAAGTGGGGAAAGAGAGGGAGAGAAAGAGAGAGAGAAGGAGAGAGAGAGGAGAGAAGTATCAATGTGAGAGAGAAACATCGATGGGTTGCCTCTCATACTTACCCTGATCAGGAATCAAACTTGCAACCTAGGTATGTGCCCTGTCTGAAAATCAGACCCTTAACTTTTTGGTGTATGGGATGATGCTCCAAACAACAGAGCCACATTGGCCATGGCCATCCTCCTAATTTTTACTGAGAAATCCCCTTTTTGTTTCTTAGCTCTAACATTGCCTACACAAGGACTCATATTTTTATCTCTTGTGCCAGAAATTTCTACTTATTTTCACTTTGATATTTCAAGGTACAAAAAACTCAATAGGTACAAAATTGAAATCATTACCTTTATTCCCATGTGTTCTTTCTAAACAATTTCCTCACTCAGTTAATGACATTTATGTTCATCTCTTTCACAAACTGAAAACCTCTCAAAACATCTTCAGTTTCTATCACTTACTCCCTGGAGTTAATCAGAAAGTAAACCACAGTGATTAGAACTGTTAGGATTCCTTTTGGAACTTGACCACCTGTTATTTTCTCTACCACTGTTTCCCTTTCTCTGTAATCCATTTTCCATTATTCTGACTGTAATCTTCCTCAAATCCAAATTTTATTTGCTTCATCATCTATTGAAAACCTACCGCTGCAACACACACCTCTCTTGTCCCTTTGACCTATACTAGTACCACACAAGTAGTCCAAAAATCATCAGGATGACACATGAAGCTCCTCTTGAATATATTTTTTTAAAGATTTTATTTATTCATAGAGAGAGGGGAAGGGAGGGAGACAGAGAGGGAGAGAAACAGCAATGTGTGGTTGCCTCCCACATGGCCCTCACTGGGGACCTGGCCTGCAACCCAGGCATGTGCCCCGACTGGGAATCGAACCAGGACCCTCTGGTTCCCAGCCCACGCCCAATCCACTGAGCTACACCAGCCGGGCTCCTCTTGAATATTTTGACTTCACCTTCCAGCCCTGTCTTTGCTGCTATCAGGACACATGCTGTGCTGTAAACACACGTGGTGGTTTTCATTGCCCACTAGGGCCCCTGCTCTGGTTCGCAGCTCTTTATCACTGAGCGTACTATTCTGTCTGATTGGAATGTCCTCTGTGGGGTTCTCTGCCAGGAAAAGGAAATAAATGATTTGTCTACTGGATTGTATAAGTATAGCCTAACTTGTTACAGAAATTATTTTAGGTTGCTTTTATAAAATTAGAAATAAATGTGATACCCGAGGGGCTATGAATATCTGTCTAAGAAGCTTTTCAGTAAGAACTCCCTCCCCTTGAGTGTGGTCTAGACTTAATTGACTTAATTCAAAGGAATAATATAAACAAAAATTGATGCGATGACTTTTTCTAAATTAAATTAAAAATATGGCTTTGGTCTTGAGGTCTCCCTTGAGGTCTCACTCAGTTGGATCGATTGTCTGGTGAAAGTCAGCTGCCATGTAACAAGGCTCAGAAGGATTAGGAACTTGGAAAGAACCTCATATGTTAGGGGAATTTCAGGACTTTCTTATGCCCATAACCTCTGGTACTATTCACCATGAAATATAACAGACAGTTTGTAGACCCTACCAAAGGTCCTAGGGACTAAGACTCCTGAATATTATCAGCATCCTTGAACTGACCATGTCCTGGTTGAATTTCTAACCCCAAAATTAGTTCTTTAAATTCTGAATTAATGTCATCTGATGTTGATGTTGAATCTTCAGAGCACCTCAAAAAAAAAAATCTCCTACAAGTGGTCTATGATATGTCTAGGGCTTGTGTCTAGTGAGAAGTCAGCAGGTAGTTCTTTCCTTCTCCATTCATGCTGTGCCTGGGCTCAGACCCTGAAGACACTTGTTGAAGTTTAAATGGCTCACTGCACACCAATGGGAACATCTTACACAGGGATTGACAGAAAGTTTCACATTCCATCCTATACAAAGAAAGGAAGTGTGTTGGCCTATGAGAGTCACCCACCTCCCATTTCAAAGTGTGAGCAACAGTTCTTCTCAGTGCAACTACTGCACAGGCCACTGTTTTTCAGCCCATTTGCCTTTTTATTACTTATATTTGGCATTCTACCTCCATCCACAAAAGCACTAAAATTAATATACTTCTCACAGCATTTAGTTTCCTTTAGCAGCATTTAGGGTGCTTTGCCAGGATTTTACTAAAAGGTCAACCTCAAACATTTTTAGTAAGCTCAAATTTTGCCATATAAGACAAGCAAAAGCCAAATCAGTTTTGTTTTCAAAAGTCATTTATATTGTCTTCCTTTCTCCTCCTATTCTCAAATTCAGATCTCAATATGAGATCACCAGCAGACGCTTCTATGTCTAATATTGGTTGGAGGACTGATAGATTATTCACTGGGTATCTGTAGCCTCATTTACCTTTTATCTTAACTTTCCTTCATCAAGCTTGGTTGAGGTAATAAACTCTTCTTCCTAGTACAGGTTTCACTTAGTATATGACATGTAGAGGAATCCCTGAGGTGCTAGGCACCAAAAAAACTGCATTTCAGGAATCTAATCATAGCTGGCAGGAAGGGATGCCCACACCCCCACTGCCCAGGCACCACTACCATCAAGTCAGGTTTGCCACCTGGACCAGATGTCCACTTCTTAATAAAAATAAATTTGGACCAATCCATGCTTCAGAAATCCATCATGTTGTAATGGGATGCAGAGCAAGAGTGTCCCCAAATAGTCTCCAGAGCTCATGGTTGAAGAATGTTGGAAGTAAATGACACAGCACTTAGGATACTTTTCATAACAAACGGCAAGTTAAAAGCTGTACTAATACCCTGGGCAAAAGATTTATATGACTTTCAGACCATTTAGTGTCAAACTGCATGGCTAAATTAAATGGAGATAAGCAGGCTAACAAACACGGAGTTCAAATCAATGGTTATAAGGTTCTCAAAGAACTTAGTGAGGACAACAGCATAAAAAAATCCAGTCAGAAATGAAGGATACACTAATTGAAATAAAGAAGAATTTACAGGGAAACAATAGTAGAGTGGATAAAGAATCAGATCAATGATTTGGAACATAAGGAAGCAAAAACAACCAACTGGAACAATAAGAGGAAAAAATAATCCAAAAGAAGGGGATAGTGTAAGCAGTCTCTGGGACAACTTCAAGAAGTCCAACATCTTTATCATAGGGGTGCCAGAGGACAAGAGAAAGAGCATGAAATTGGAAATCTACTTGAAAAAATAATAAAAGAAAACATCCTTGATTTGGTGAAGGAAATAAACATGCAAGTCCAGGAAGTACAGAGAATTCCAAACAAGATGGAGACAAAGAGGCCCACTCCAAGGCACATCATAGGTTAAAGATAAAGAGAGCATCTTATAAGCAGCAGGAAAGAAGTTAGTTACCTTCAAGGGCATTCCTGTAAGACTGTCAGCTGATTTCTCTAAAGAAACTTTGCAGCTAGAAGGGATTGACGAGAAATATTCAAAGTCATGAAAAGCAGACACCTGCAGCCAAGATTGCTCTACCCAGCAAAGCTATCATTTAGAATTGAAGGGCAGATAAAGAGCTTCCCCTATAAGAAAAAACTAAAGGAGTTCATCATCACCAAACCATTATTGTATGAAATGTTAAAGAGACTTATTTAAGAAAAAGGAGATCAAAACTATGAACAATAACATGGCAAAAATGCATATCTGTCAACAATTGAATCTAAAAAACAAACCAATCAAACAAGAAGAACAGAGACAGAATCATAAATACAGAGAGTATTTTGGTGGTTGCCAGATGGGATGGCGAAATGGGAAAATGGGTGAAAAGGTGAGTGGATTAAGAAGTACAGATAGGTAGTTACAGAATAGATATGGGGATGTAAAATACAGTATAAGAAATGGAGTAGCCAAATAACTTAATACATTTACTTATGGACATGAACAATGATAAGGGGATGGACTAAGGGAGTGGCGGTGCTCTGAGTGCTGGGTGGAGGGGGGGAGAAGGGGAAATATCAGGACAACTGTAGTAGCATAATCAATAAAATATAATTAAAAAATAATTGTTAAGATTTGTTCCCTTTCTGCACTTTTATCTAGACTTTTATCTTTCCTTTGTTTCATTGGCCCTGCTTTGCTTACTTTAGATTCTATTACAGTTCTCTCTACTGAGGATTGTTCTAGAAGTTAGCCTTGGCTTGTTACTTTTGAGCTTCACGGGGCATAGGATGATTTATCCAATTCAGACATTCTTGTGGACCCCCTGCTTTGCCTTGCTATTAGAGTGGGCAAAGTCTTCCTAGTTTTAGCTGCTCTTAAATTATTCCTCCACGTTTTCCTTTAAGTAACTCTTGGTTGTATGGGAGTTCTCAAGTCCATCTGTTGTTCAATTTATTTCCTGTGTATTTTCATGCACTATTCTTGATATTATACGGGACTTGTAGTTGTCAGTAGTATGCCCCTATTTGATTATATACTGAGATTCTTGTAGATTCTTTGTAAGCTAATTGTTTTGTTTTGTAAATTTTGTCTATATAAGCATCATTTTTTTTAAGATTTTTTTTTAAATTTATTTTTAGAGAGAGGAGAAGGGAGGGAGACAGAGAAGGAGAGAAACAGCAATGTATGGTTGCCTCTCACATGGCCCTCACAGGGGACCTGGCCCACAACCCAGGCATGTGCCCTGACCGGGAATCGAACCGGGACCGTCTGGTTCCCAGCCCGCGCTCAATCCACTGAGCTACACCAGCCAGGGCTATAAGCATCATTTTGATATCCTACTTTTTCTCATTGTTCCTATAAAGTGCACAAAAATAATCAAAATTCTTTCCATTACATTCTTCTCAAATTCTCTTCCAATGAGGAATATATATATTAAATAGTTATATATATTAAATATATATAAAATATATTATATATATTAAATAGTTAGATCTATATTGTCTAATAAAGTAGTCTCTAGCCAGAGAGACTATTGTGGCTATTTAGGTTTAAATTAAAATTAAATTAAATTAAATTAAATTAAATTAAATAAATTCCCCAGTCACATTAGGCCATGTATCAATTGCTTAATAGCCACATGGAGTTAGTAGTTACCATATTAAACATGAAAGATATAGAATATTTCAATCACCACAGAAAGTTCTACTGGATAGGGATGAATTTGAAAAATACAGTCTTAAATATTTTTCTACTTTAGTCATGGTTCTCATTCTAGACATGTAGACTATTTTTTTATTTAAAATAACTAATAAATTTTATAAACATGACACTTTATAAGAAGAGTTTAACACATATACTCCTCGCAGATTGTTTAGAGATTGGGCTTATCAGTTGTAGTTGTTTTTGTTGTTGTTGTTATTATTATTATTATTTTTTACAAATAAAGACACCGAGGCTAAATCCATTGAACCAGTACAATATTGGCTGGCCTAAATAGTAAGTTGTGTACTTAAAATAACATACTCTTTTTATTCTAATCAGTAGCTTTTCATACAATAAAGCAAAGAAATTCAGCTACCAAAACTTGTTGCTTACATTCCAAAATAAAGATCAACTCTTTTGTACTAATACTGTTGTTCATCAAACAATATTCTGATGCATCCTTTGGAAAAATACCATTCTATGGAGATATTTAATGGCCTTAATCAAGACAAAGATTGCTTTAAACTCCCTCTTTATCCCTACCTCCACCGTCAGCTTACAATGTATAATGCAGTTTGCTAATGTATATTTCTCTGAAGCAAGGAGTTTTCCTAGAGTCTGACAGTCTTAGGTAAATGGGGTGAAAAAAGTTTAGAAGCATGCAAATCTAAGGGCTGTATCATGATTGTTAGCAACTCACTTAAAATGCATCAAGTCCCTAAAGCCATTCTCGAAAGAACTGATGATGTGTTCAAGGTTAATATGACCAATCCTGAGGTCGTATTTTTGTAAGGTATTCAATTAAATATGCCAAGGTGTTTTTCTTTTAAGTTCACTTAAGAGCTCTTTTTAAATTGTTGAAATATTCTAAGTATTTTTATCTTCTGCAGCTGAGAGGATATAAATAAGAACTAAATATCTTTTTTATATTTGATTATGTGAATCCTATGAATTCACTTTCAGTATGTGCTTAGAATATATGTATGCAATCCCTAGGCATTTGAGTATAGTGGTAAAACTTGTAGCATTATAGATGCAATGCATGTGCGTTAATGTATTAGAAATAAAAGAATCTCCTGTGGGAAATTAGAAAAATGGCTCATTCTAAGGCAAAAATACTTTAAAAATATTCTTTAGCAGAATATTAATATTTAAGATAATGTTAATCAAGGAAAAATCAAACTTTGATATTTTCAGAACAATAAAAGTCAATTGATCTTTGTTTTCTTTCCTTTTAAGTTATTAAAGAATTAAAGATTTAAACAATTTTAAGTGCAGAAACACTTTATAGCAAAATATGCTTTTGAATATTTTCCAGGCATTTTTATAGGGAAAAACATCTAGTTGCTTTTGTTACTTTCTATGAAAACCTCAGCTTAAATTAGTAAAACACAAAATAATAAAATTATAACTGGTCATACCAAATGATAAATATCAACTGAATACATTTAACAAATAGAAATATAAGAATTGGAACAATATCTTTGGTTTACAAGAAAAAGACCAGTTCTCAGGTACAGAACAAATATTTATTGAATGAATGAATCATTGAAGCAGTCATTTTTATGATTAAGAAAAGAAAATTTTCTATTTTGAGAATCCACAAAAAGTTATTGAATTGGTTTATTATTACTGCTTCTTAGATTGGAAGTAAAGTTGGCAGAAAATCATAAAAATGGTAAAACACGGAGACTAATTGTTTCATGTTGGGAAATTCAGGGAAGCCCCTGACAATGTGCATTAGAGAAATGCTGCATGGCGTGTTTTTAACGTTTGGTTGTGATTTACATGAAGAAAAGTTCAATAAAATGTTGTAATTACTTAAAAAATAATAAAATAATTAATTTTCACCATGAAATATACAAAAATCCTTTCATATTTATATTTTGGATCTTTTTGAAAGCTAAAAGAATAAAATGTGAAAAAGATTTAAAAAGACAGTAGTCAATAACTTTTAGCTGTGCTAGTCAAAGTGTATAAATGTGGGTTGAAACTATTTTCTCCCTATTCTTTATCAAAATACTGTTGACTTAAGGTAGGAACTTAAAAAAAAATCCTTAAACAGATAAAATACAAATGGAAAATTTAAAAAATATACAAAATGATTTTAAGACATTTAATTTTGCTTTCTCTGACATTTAACAATAAGCTGTCATTAAAAACACATTAGTATTTTTAATATTTTATCAATTTTTATTTATTATTAAAATTTTTGCAATAAGTCCAGGTGTTAAAAATTGAATAATGAAAGTTAAAAGAATGTATAATATTTGTACCATACAAAACTCTGTTTAATAAAGTTTCAAGGCATCCACTAAATATTAAAAAAGAAACAACCCATGAAGTTTTTTTCCCCGAGATTAACATAAAAGTATTTTAGATATCTTGGGATAAGAGGGCCAAAGAACAGAAATTACTCTTCCACTTGCCTATCAAAACTGTTCTCTGACCTCTGAGGTAGAGTAGGACCAGAAGCAATCTGAGGCTACCCTTAAGTTAGTCCACTATACTTTTTGTTTTTTATTTTTTCCCATCCCAACTGAATTGATGTTTACTTACAAGCTGTTTTTTTCTAATATATCTGACTTTTGACTGACAGCAAGTTTATTCTGTATCTGAACTTGAATGGCATTGAACGCTTCAGATACTCTTTTCTCTTGCCAGGTCTCTTCTCAGAAGACAAGAATCTCTGTTGATTCTGAGGGAAGTAATTTCCATGCACATGCGATTTTTATTCATTGAAATGCAGGACAAATGTTGAGTAAATAATATCTACAGATACATTTGTATGCATTTGTTCATTGTATACAATACTTTGAAACCGCTAATATTGTTATGGTTTTTGAGCATGTTTATGTACAAATGAAGCATTCCCAGTCAATCTCAGAAAATGGTTTGTTTAACTTCAAAAGCTTGACTGCAGCCAGTAAAAGCAAGATAATTCACAATAAATAGTGAATCTCCATTCTGACACTTCTATTCATTCTATGGTATTAAACTTTCCTTTTTTGCTTTACCTTTTAAAGTTGAGTTGCAAAAGTTTGCACATTTAAAATTCCCCACAGACAAAAGCTCTGAAACAGTCACAATACAACACCCAGGGAGTTTAAGCGTACACACTACAGCGCAGGCAATTCAGCAAGTAGCAGATTCACATTGAATATGACAGATCTATACTTGTTTACTGCGCTTTAGAGCAATAGTACTTTAAGGTGGGATTTTTTTTCAGTGCATTTTATGCAGAAATATCTCTGAGATTCACATAGTTCAACAAGAAATGAAAAGAGCGTCCTAGGTTGATCTGAAACTTTCCATGCGCTTTGTGCATTTCTTAGAAAACACAGCATTGTGAATTTTCACATGAGCATTTTTTATGCAACATTTGCCAAACTTATTTGAAGGAGTATCTTTTTAAAGGAGAATCAGTGGAGACTATTTTTCATCTGCACATACTTTGTGAAATGGTGGATAGGGATGGTATAAAAGGACTTCACATTGGTCCTTATGCTCTTTATGTGTCTCACTTCTGGGTTTACTGCCCCCTCTAAGTTTGAGTTACCTGACTAGCACCATGGGTACTTGATGGGTAGATGGGCCTCTGAGACGGCATGCTTATGTTTTTATCTTATACCTTTTAAAAAGTATTTCCTATTTCTGAATGGATGATTAGGAAGTATAGTATATTAAAAACCCGTGCTATGAATTAAATTGTGTCCCCTAAAATCCATATATTGAAGTCCTATCCCAATGTGGCTGCTTTTGGAGATAGGCCATTGAGAAGATAACTAAGGTTAAATGGGGGCATAAAAGGTCGAGGTCATAATTCAGTAGTTCCTCGTAAGCAGTGGAAGAGACACCAGAAGTGGACTCAGACAGAGAGAAGGCCAAGTGAAGACATGGCAAAAAGTTGACTGAAAGCCAAGAAAAGAGGTCTCACAAGGTCACATGCCTGCCAGCACCTGATCTTGGACTTCCAGCTTCCAGAACTGCCAGAAAATAAATTTCTGTTGTTTAACCCACAGAGTGCAAAGTTCTTTGTTATGGTAGCCTTAGCAAACTAATGCAACTCTCAAATTCAAAGCAAGGTACATAGAAATACTTTTGTTTCTCTGAATTTGTTTTTTAACATTTTCTCTGTTACTGATCGATATCACTTATCCAAAGTGATTACAGTATAGAATACTGTGTTCAAGCACAACACAAAAGTTAAGATGTCCTTTTGAATGGGAAAAGGGAAGATAAGATTTTAACTCTACTAGAGGATTTTAATTCTCTTAATAATGTCTAACTGCTTTTTTTATACTTTAAAACAGTTGTTACTTACATTGTTACTAGTGCTTTTAAAAACCTTTTGAATAGAAAATAAAAATCCTTTATAGCTTTTCAATTTCAGTAACATCTTTAACCTAAATCCATTTGGATAAATTGTAAATAATTATTCATTCGGTTTTTGGTAGAGATAGTAAGCAATGGGTGTTCACTAAATCTCGTTGTTAATCAGCTCTCCAGATGAGCCATTTCCACAAATGCAGAGAGCCGTAACTCTTCCTGTACACTTCTGTTGCGGCTGTTAATGGCTGAGGACTTGGAGGATGGAAAAGGGATTCCAATTTAATTTGAATTATTTTAAAAATACATGTAGTAGTCTTCCTATTGATAATTAAGTACTTATTATATAAAGTTTACTTGATACTATGTCAAATAGTTATTATTTTTATTTTAAAAAAATTAGCTATTTATAATTAGTATATATTTATTGAATTCCAGATGCACATAGGAGGTGGCTATATATTAGTGGATAAATATTATATAGGCTCTGTCATTTAAGCATAATGAGGAATACAGACAATAATTAATAGAATATAAATATATGACTAGCATATAAAGTCTCTCTGAAAAAAGTCTAATCATTGTTAATTTAACGAGAATGGTTTCCATGACACCAATGTAACCTGGCAGCCAAGGGGAGTGGACTGGAATGAACATATGTGAACAATGATGACTTCACTGTACTAGTCAGTGAGGGAGGTAGAAGCTTTTGAGTGAACATGTATGCTGTGTGGCTGTTATATTCAAAATGACTGAGTGAGTACAGCAATGAATCTGCATAAAAGCTTGCATTAGGCTTGAACATTCCTCTGCAGAAACTATTCAGGTGACTCAGAAATCTGCAGCTATGGGCCACTAGTGGTTGGCAGCTTCATCGTGACAATATACCTGCTCATGCATCATGTTTCATGTCTCATGTAGAGTTGTTTGATGTAACATCAAATCATCCAGGTGACTCAGTCCCTGTACAGCCCAGATTTGGTGCTGTGTGACTTCTGGCTTTTCCCAAAACTAAAATCACCTTTAAAAGGGAAGGAATTTCAGAGCATTGATGAGATTCAGGAAAATATGATGAGGCAGCTGGTGATTGGGAGAACTGTGTGAGGTCCCAAGGTACCATGCTTCTTATATCTTGTATCTTCTTCAGTAAATGTCTCTATTTTTCATAGTACATGGCTGGATACCTTCTGGACAGACCTTGTACATCAGAGGGGCATGTTTCAATGAGAAGGGGTAAAAGTGTGGAGTAGCTGATATTTAAAGTGATATCAAAAGCAAGAAAGAGCCACACACTCAGAGGAGATGAAAAGGCTGAGGAAATGCCATGAGTGAAAACCCTAGCCTGGGGGACAGCTGGCCCTGTGTGAGGACCACTGAGGAGGTCAGCAGAGCCAGACAACAGAGGACAAAGGGAAGGATGCTTAGAGTGAACGGAGAGTGATGAGGAAAGCCTCAGTGGCTCAAAGGCCACCAGAGGAACTTCGATATTAATGAAAATCCAATGAGAGACAAATTATGAGAGACACATCATTGTTGGGGGATAAAGAATGGGGACTTTTTCCTCTTAGAATATAACATAATGTCAATTAAGGAAAGGCTAATAAAGAATTCCCTATCTTTTACATTTTCTAATACTTTTATTAACAATTGAGAAGCGATCGGACTTAACTATAATTTAGCTTCAGTTGTCCGTGTCTGTTGTCCATATGATAAAAAAAAACAGGAGGAGGAGGAAAATGAGGAAGAGGAAAAAGAGAAGGAACAATGTTTGTTCTTTAAAGTAACCCATCACAGAGCATTAAAGCCAGAGATGAAACCACACTTTTTATGGTTTCCAAGCTAGTAAAAACAGCTTCTTGCTCTACAGCTTGCGTAGTGTAAAGGATCTCTCTAAAATAAATTGCAATTTTCCTGAGAGAGTAAAAGAAGTCCTAATGCATGTGCACTGTAGCTTAACATAAAGCACACCATCTGGTGCTTGCTTTTTATTTGGCAATGATCTATAATGACATATTATAACAGATTTTATCTGTTAATTACTAAGAAGCAAAAGTGGTTTCATTTTCAAATTCAACAGAGCAAAATAAAACAGTTACAGTAATGGGAAAAGTGTTCCTTAAGAATTGAAAAATTACTTCAGAATTCATAAATCTGTTTTGTACAATATTACTATTACTCACTGGTATACAAACTTACAGCAGAGGTTTAGAACATTTTTTTGTTGCCTGTATTTGCACTTTTTAAAAAATGTATAGATGTTTTCATGGTAGTGAATTATTTCTCTGCATTAGGGATAAACACTAAAATATATTAATTAAATTAAAAATTGCCTTCTTTAAAATTTTATATAAATCCAGTTGCTTAATGTGCATCTACATGTTTAGAACATGAAAAAAAACCTGCAAATATATTTGAAATGTGTATTTTTCCCTCTGATGTACTAAAATATGAAAGAATATGAAGAATCAAATTAGAAATGGTTAACAATTGATATCAAGATAGACAATCCAATGGTTTCTCTCAGGAACATCTTTAAAGAACTAAACCTCCCAGAGCCCTGGAGTTTTGCTGTTTTATCAGAAGTAATTTTACAGTTTGGAAATACATTTTCTTCACATGAAGCTGGATGGCTGGAGCAACATTCATGGGAACACAGGTCAACATTTTCACTCTCTTAAAAGACATCAGTGACACTGATGGGCAACTTATCTGCTAGAAGTTGTCACTTGCAGGTACAAGGCAAAGTAATTTTTTGCCCCTTATACCTTTAAGTTTAAAAAATTGAAAGAGCAGTCATAAAGTTATATAGACACGTGGAAGGGGTTTTCAACAATTCTACATCTATTCAAGCTTAATTTAACATGACTTACATTGTATTGCAATAGTACACCAGCGTATACAATTGAAAAATATTCTAAATATTTTACATTATTACTGAAAAAGATAAGCACTTGCACTAGATGGAGAATCAAATAGTAAGCTGGGTAAAAGGTTTTGCTGCTTATTCTAGGATGATGTAGGTATACTTTTAATCCAATTTAACCACAGGCTAGCAGATGGTACCTCTTTTTAATTTATTTGTATCTGTTTGCCATTTTCTTCTCAGTTATTGAATTTCCAATGCTCAGCTTGGTACAAAAATGCTTTTAATGAAAATAGCATTGACTGTCCTCCCTTGGAGCTAAGTGTAGCCATGACACTAAATTCTATTAATGCCAAGTTAGCAAGTCACCTCTATTACAGAATAACAAATCATTTTATTCACATTCACAATGCCCATTTTGAAAATGAAGTAATATAACATAGTGAATAATTTTTTTCTGTATTGTGAAACCAGTTAACTAAAGTCAAGTTGAAAAATTTAACCCATCATTACTCTGACATAAACAATATTATCAATACATTTGAAAAAAATATCTATTGAGTTCCCCTAGCATAAGCAGGAGCAATCTATGTATGGAATTGCTCTATTGGTTCACTTCCATTTCACAGTAAGCCATCAATCATCAGCTATCCTAATCACAGGAAAATAGACATCCTACACTGTCGAAGAGTGATCTGACAGACACCTCGAAATCTATTCTCCACTTACTCCTTTCAGAAATACAGCTCCCTTTGCAGCTCGGTGCGACTCTAAGACTAGGCTCTTGTAAGTACAGTAGAAATAATGGATGAGCTGTTCTAAAAAGGAACTGCATGTTCCTCAATGTTTAGCTGCCTGGAAAATTGTAACATTTCTGTTGCTTGAAAAATGGTAACAGGAGCAACTACATGGGAGCCAGATATGGAAGCCACAGAGCTGACAGAACCACTTCACCAACCCTTGGCCCGCAGGCAGTGCCCATGGACGTAAATTCTTCAAGCCACTGCATTCGTTATACCAGCTGGTCCGCATTCTAAAACAACAGCAGCAACAACAACAAAATGAAATGATAAAGAAAGAAACAACAATTTGAAAGGCCAAATATCTTATTCTGGTAATTTTGTAGTTTCAGTTTTTTAACAGTGTGGAGAAATGCATTCAGATTGATTTTGGAATTCATGTCCAGGACTTCTCTAAACTCCCACAGTCAATTTTTATACCTGTTCATTGCAAAAATTTTAAGACAATCAAATAAGTGATCATCTGCTGATCTTTAAAGAGTAAATTATAAATATCCATCAATATTTGAATTACAGAATAATGTGTTAATTAATCTTATATGAGGGGAACGTCTTGACAAACTATATTTGATTTTAAATAAAATCTATTTGGAGGCAATAAAATATTGTATATTGAATTATTCTGGATTTTTTAAACTCATATACATTTTAACCTTATATTGCAGATGAAATAAAACAAGACATAAATCTAATTTGAAAGCCACACCTTCTAAGATATATATATGCAAATATATATATACATTTATGTGTGTCTATATATGTATATATGTATATATATATATGCAAATATAGCAAGAACAGGTAAACATCTGTGGAGACTTTATATTAGTAGTAGTTATTACTAACAGCTAGTATTAATAATTCCTAACACTAGTATTAAAGATAGGTTATTAACGTATCTTTTTTATATGATAATCTGTCTTAAGTGAAAGTTATCATACCAGAAAATATGTGTCACTGAAGAGAAAGTACTTTAAATATTTATTCTATCATGTTGGCCTTTACTAAGTTACCTTTTAGCTAATCATTTTAACTTTTATAAATAAATAATATTTTATGTGCAAATTTCTTTAAACATTTTATTTTTGTATCTATTTTCTAATTTCTGTTTATATTTCCTTTATTACTTCATATTGTTTTTCCATTTAATTTTTGACTAGCTTTTTTGAATTAAAAATAGAATTTATGTATTTCAATTTAAACATTTTTATGAATGAAAGGTCTTGTACTTTATTTTTTCTGTAATTACAGCTTCAAATGTATTGCACAAATTCTGATATGTAGTATTTTCATTATTATTATTTAGAAAGTATTTGCTTCAGTCTTGTACTTACTCATTCACTCAAGAGTTGTTTAAAAAGGAGGATCTAATTTCTAGGTGTAAGTTTCTTTGATCTTTATATTGTTAAGAATTTTTAATTTTATTGTGTTTTGATTCAAGAAAGTTGTCTGAAATACTTCTACTTTATGGTGCTAAATAATATTTTATTTGTACCTTACTATATAATCATTTTTTTGTGAGTGTACCATGAGCACTTGTAAAAAAATTGTATTTTATGTTATCTGGGTATAAGGTATATATACATAGTAATTATATTAATGAAATTAAATCTACTCTGTTGCTTTGTTTTTTCTTATTTAAAAATTCATATTGAACATGCAATTTTTTTCTTTTCCTGTCTTCCACTCTCAGAAATTTCTCTGGCTTTTTAATTCATTTCTTCTGCTTCACTACTGTTTGTTTGTTGCAGGGGAATTTGCCAGCTGAACTGTATAACATCACATTTCCATTTTAATTTTATCATAGTTTTCTTTTTTTAAATTTATTGTTGTTCAATTACAGCTATCTGCATTTTCTCCCCTCCATCACCCCATTCAAACCCACCTCCCTCCCTTGCTTCCACCCTCCCCCTTGGTTCTGTCTATGTGTCCTTTATAGCAGTTCCTGAAAACCCTTCTCCCTACAGTCCCCTCCCCACTCCCCCTCCCCTTTGGCTATTATTAGATTGTTCTTGATTTCAATGTCTCTGGTTATATTTTGTTTGCTTTTTTCTTTTGTTGGTAAAATATTCCAGTTAAAGGTGAGATCATATGGTATTTTTCCCCCACCACCTGACTTATTTTGCTTAGCATAATGCTCTCCAGTTCCATCCATGCTGTTGCAAAGGGTATAAGCTCCATAATTTTATCACAGTTTTCAAAGAAGAGGAGTGTTTGATTAACTGTATCTTTGTCACAGAGCTGACAAAAATGTTTTGTCTTGTAGGAATCTTGGTTAAAAAAACACCTGCTTTTATCTCTGCAACAAAGTATGTTTCTTTACTAGACTTTTCTTAAGGAGCTGTGAAGAATGGGTAGGCAAATTGTGTGTTTCCTACTTTTTAAAAAAATATTTTGCCTTGAAATGTCTTGAAGTCTCCTTTATTCTTTTTTCTTTCATAGTGCTTCTTCTGAAGGATGCCTTTCCCTCCTTGTTTTCTCTCCTCTCCTCCACCCACCACCAGACATAATCTCTGCATCTAACCTGTCCGCATAACTCATATTCCTATAATTTCTACTTTCACATATTAAATGGTTTGTTATTTCTGATGCCAGTTTGGGATAAAATTTAGACTCCCTGCTAGCTGCTCTCTCTCTTCTATGCAGTTTCTTTTCCCTGATTTTTCCTGTACTTCCCAAAGGCTCACACCTGTGAATTTGCTAATTTCTTTGCTCAATTTTTTCAACCCACGGGCAATTTGAAGTTTGGATTATCATCTAGATAGCATGAAAGCATGGATTTTCTGTAACCATCTTTGTTCTTTTTTGTATTATTGTATTTTAATGAAAAGTTAAAATTATTGGAATCAATAGCTGTCATGGTGTCAGCTACTGAGAACTGCCCATTTGCTAGATTTTTTAGCTGTGAGGGAAGAAAACTGGCAGTCAGACTTGAAAGCCAGGAAGGTAGAGGTAGATTTATTTTCTTTGTTTCATTTTTCTTCACAAATATTGTGTACTTTTTGGGCTCAAGTTCTTATAGCTAAGGGGAGAGATTATTCTCAGGTTGACAGTGAATTGGCTGTACTTTTGTTTCCAGGTGGAGGATTTGTAGTACAAAATGGGAAAGATAAAATAAAAATGAAATAGAAATACTTTAATTGATATTAAGCTATGAAAATAGTTTCAAAAAGATATACAGTTGATCCTTGAACAACACAGAATTGAACTGTGTAGGTCGACTTTTACATAGATTAAAAAAATAAATACCTGTACTGTTTTTGTTCCATGGTTGGGAGTCTGCAGATGCAGGGGGCCAACCGCATTGATCTATGTTTTTTATGTAGGGACTTGAACAGCCACACTTTTTTGTATCCATGACAGATCTGGAATCAGTTCTGGAATCAGTTCCCTGTGGATAATGAGGGAAAAGTAAGTTTTGGGGAGTCAAAAGTTACATATGACGTTCCAAACCACTGCATTGTTAAGGGTCAACTGGATGTGCATATATGTATATGTATATGTACTAGAAGTTACTGCATTTTTCAGACTATAAGATGCACCTTTCCCCCCAAATTTGGGAGGAAAATTTGGGTGCATCTTATAGTCCTGTCATGGGGGTTTCGTCCCTGCTGAAACCCATGGGTGACCGTAACTCAACGCGTGAAAGAATCTCATACCGAGACACACAGGGAAAGAGAGTCCGGGGCCACGGGACCAATTCCTCCATCATGGGAAAAGGCCTTGTGGGTAGCTTAGCCGGGGTTTTTATTAAAGTTTTGGGACACATTTACATTGGATTGATTATTCATGGGATTAAGCAGAATAGGGATAGGTTTACTCATTAGCAGAGCATTAGGATGTAAATTCAGGTCCAGTGGCAGACAGGACCAGGATAATATATTAAACAGGGCTCAGCAAGCCAGAATCTCTTAAGATATATTTTTGCCAAATTCCTATTAGAGAACTCGTATTCCACAGATATGATCCACGCTTGCCCACACGGGAATCACACGGAGCTGTGCTCAAAACGCATAAATTCTCAGGACTGCGTGTTTACACGCGTGTGGAAAGCACTGCCACATAGTCCGAATGTAGCTTACCTGGTTCGCATCGTTGAAATATGTTATTTATGTTTTTAAATATTTACCACATTTTTTGCTTCAAAATTTTTTTTCCTATTTTCCTCCTCTAAAACCTGGGTGCATCTAATGGTCCAAAAATACGGTACTCAAAAAAACCCCAGAATTTATTTATAAAAATTATGTATTTATTCTTACATGTTTAAACTTCAATCGCCTTCAAAATACTCTCCATTTTAATGTAATGCACATATGGAGTTTTTTTCCACTGCTCAAAACAGTTTCTGAACTTAACACTTTTGATATCTTTTAGTGTTTCTGCCATTTTTTTGTTTAGCCTCTTCCACATCAGCAAAACATTTCCTTTTGAGGACTTTTTTCTTCCAGGGAAAAAAGCAAAAAAAAGTTGCACTGGGTAGGATCCGGTGAATAGGGAGGGTGGAGCACAGGGAGGGGCATGCCATTTTTTGGTCAAAAAACCGCTGAACACTCAGTGTGGACAGATGAGCTTGTAAATCTCCCATAATAAAATGAGCAACCACATTGAAAGAGTCTTCAAAAAAAATTCACTGAAGCCAGATGCAGCCTCTCACAATACCAGCTGGTACACTGATAGCAAGATGGGTTCCTAGAACACTCGCCTAGCGGGGGAAGCCTGTACCACAAGGGGCCCACCCTCCAGAAGGTGCTTCCATTTTTTTGGTAGCTTCTCATATTTATGTGTATATATGTATATATAAAATATGTGAGTATAGCTCTCTATTTCCTCACTAAAACTGATTAATTTTTCTGAATATTTTCAGAAGAACATAATACCTTTCATAATTCATTTCTTAGGTTAAGTATTATAATAGCTTATAGAATGATTGCAAGAACCAATGTTTCAAGTCTTCTCTGTTGTCCTCACTCACTATATAAATCAGGTCCCAGGCAAGATACATACAGTGAACTGAAACTAGGCACTGTCAGGAGTATTTATTCGCAGGAGAGATTAAGAAGATCTACAAAGAAGAATGTGTTACTCTAGGGGACAATGATAACAAAAAGCCTTCGCAACATATAGACAAGTAAGATAGCTTTAAGGGGTGGATTGCCTGACATAAGCTATGACTGTTAAAGGGAAAGAGCAAAAACAAAACAAAACAAAAAACAAACATAAAATAAAACAAACACACAAACAAACAAAACAACCGAATTTGAACTACCAGAAAGAGAGAAAGGAAAATAACAACTTCAGATTGAGTCTTCTCCCTCTTCTCCATAACCCCCATCTTCTGAGAGTTCCTCTGATTAGTCAGAAGAAACAAGAAGCTGGAGGGCAAAGCAGCCCATTGATGTAGTTCAAACAATCTGCATCCTGATAGGAAGTAGATCTGGGGACAAAAGGAGGAGATCTGGCACATCAGCACAAGTTTGTGCTATTATGGAAATACTTATTGTGAATATTGTAATATCACAAAAGGTATAAGTTCTAGCATGTCCTTAAAAGTAAACTTTGTAATAAAGCATGCATTATACTTTTTCATGTTGCACCAATGAATATAGCCAGCATATTTTACATCTTCATTCTTGTCTGCTTTACACAACTTCTAACCAATATTCTTTTCAATTTATGACATAAAACAGCATACTCATTTGAAAGCTAATATGGTTAGAATTGGAAAATGAAGCCCTTCACAATAGCAGTGTACCAAAACCAGTTCAAAATTTCCCATTTTATTTTGGTGATATTAACTTCAAGGGCGTGAATATGTTTTGAATTTTGTTTTGCTAGTAATTCAGTATGAAAAATCTCTAAAGTTCTCTTTACAATGGATAAAGTAACTAAATATACAGTAAAAAATATACTTTCTAATGTATTGTTACACAGAAAATATAGATAAGAGCAAAGCATTTTATTGCATGTAGTATGTATATTTTTTGTGTTGTGTATCATACGATTTCCAGTTACTTCGAGTCATCTGCACTCCACCAATGATTAAAGTAGGATACAGAAAAATTACATTTAGGATTTAGAAGTGAATGACAAAAGAATGGCTGTTATAACCTAGATTTGGAAGATTATGTTTTCCTAATATATTATCAGTCGTAACAATTAGTGCATTTACTATATACTATAGTTACAGTTATGTCCTATTCTACTACTTTTTAAATACGTTTTATTTTAGCTTCTTTAATATGTGCATATGTAAATTTGATTTGTGTCCTACAAGTGGGAACAATTTGTGCTCTGGTAAGCACTCCAAGTTGATAGGTAAATACTCGATTTACCAAAAATAACGCTACCAACTCTGATGAAAATTGCTACTCTAGGAGTTGAGAAATAAATAGAGGTGATGCTCTCTATGAAGGTAGAATATAGAGGATATCTAACAATGCCTACATAAAGAAGAAAAGACAGATAAGAGTCTCATAAAAAATAACATTGTTCTGTCTTAAATCCTACTTTACTGACAAGACAAAAAATTTTCCCTCCATTACTGTGTCTTTGTAGATAATGGAGGTTGGTCAGAGATTAATTTTAAATGTGAGGTTAGCTGCTACTCTTCTCAGATGTTACTCTATACTACACTCTGTTCAACAAAGCACTTTCTGCCTCTTACATATCTCTAAATATTTTTTTATCTGAGGGATAAATATAAACATCATGGATTATAATCAAGAAGCAGAAGTGCATGCTATTATTTATCTAGTGAGCCAATTGCAATAGCATCAATGTCATGAATAATTGTTACATTATATGAAACAATTGATAAAAGAATTATCCAAGGATAAAATACTGATGTCACTTAATTTTTGTACTTCAAATACACAAATGTTCAAAGGCATTTTTATTAACAGCATCATATATTCTTTGTTGACTTTTGTGTGTATGGATAAAGTATACTACTCATAAGAATTTATGAACACTTCAATTTTCTTTGAAAATTTTAAGATGCAGAAAAAGGCAACTTACCTTTCTACCTTTTGTATTTCATTACAGATTTTTATATGTTCATTACCTTTATAGAGAAGTGTCTTGACATAAAAGTTTTTTCTAACATTTTCATGCAATTTGGCTATATAACAAAAGAGTAGAAAATACATTTTTCTTACATAAAAATTTTAAACAATATAGTTTTGATACACACACAGAGAAATAAAGTTAATTCATTTTCATTTCTAAGAGGAAAATAAGCTAGACTTAGTTTTTAGCCAAAAGCCAAAACCAACTATAGTGACATTGTTACAGAAACCTGCCTATGCTGTTCTGGAATAGCTGTGAGGTTTGACTGCCCATTGCCAAGAAGTGTGACTCCCAATGAAAGAGTTTGGTGAAAAGGGAAAGGGGTTGTTTATTTAGAGGTTATACAGATTTAGACTAATGGCGATTTCTGCTTTCAAGTCCCACTCTCTTCAGAACACCCCAGAACTCATAGTCCTGCCTCCCTTTGCCAACCCAGGCCAGTTTCAGAATATGCCAGTCAGAGGTACTGTCTTTCAGAAAAGCAGAAGTCCACTGATCAGCATTCCCATCACAGTTCAGCATTCCAAACATCTCCCACTCATCTGTGCTTGTTTAGGCAGGTCTCCGCAATTCCCAGCTCCATCAGCTCTGCCGCTGTGTTTTCCAGGTGGGTTTTCCAGTGGGTCTCCTCTTTCTTCCTCCAGCCCTTAATCCAAAAATGAGTGTCATCTCCTTACTCCAAACTGTGGGGCACCTCCTTGCACACCAGACCTCATGGCTGAATCCCCCTACTTCATGGCTCCTTCCTCACAGCTGCCATTTGCTATGACTGCATGGTCAGTGGGGCTGCCCTTCTACACCCCTTCAAGCCCATAGCCACTTTTCTTTTATTAATATGTATTCAGGGTATATATTTTAATTCTCTTTCAACTCAGTGCAACAACACTGTTTTTATTTCAGACAATTGGCATTTATAATTGTCCTTATATATGCTCTTCTTATAATGCACTCTATCTCTTCCTGTATCTACAAGTTTCCATCTGATGTCATTCATGTTCTGCTTGAGAATAACTCTTTAATATCATATTTAGTGATGGTATGTTAATGATAAATTATCTGTTTTTGTTATTCTAAAATTTCTTTCAGCTTTATTTTTGGATAACACTTTTTGTATATATACAGTTCTGAGTTGGAAATTTGTTGGACATAGAATTCTAAATTGACAATTGTATTACTGGGGTGACATTAGTTAATACAATTATATAGGTTTCAAGTGTATAATTCTACAATACATCATCTGTATATTGTGTTGTGTGTTCACCATCCAAAGTCAAATCTCTTTCTGCCACCATTTATCTCTCCTTTATCCTTTACTACGTCCCAGTCTACCTTTCCCTCTTGTAATTGCCATACTGTTTAGTTAATTTCTTTCACCACATTGAGTATATCCTTCTTTTGTTCTCTGCCTTCTATTGTTTCTATCGAGAATTCTATTTTCAGTGTTGTTGTTCCTTTGACTTGGGTTTTTATTTTCCTGTGACTACTCTTATGATATTTCCTTAGTTTTGGGTTTTCAATTGTTTTACTATGCAGTGCCTGAATATGGTTTTCTTCTTGTAATTTTTAGAAATTGAATATGTAGGTGGATGCCATCTATCAGTTTTGTCATTTTCCCTGCCATATCTTTTCAAGCATGACTTCTGCTTCATTCTCTTTCTTTTCTCCTGGGATGTGTTACACATTTTTTTTAAGACTTCTCATAATATGTTATGTTTCTGTTACAGCATTTGCTTTATTTTCCATCATACTGTCCCTCTGTATTTATTTTGGATATTATTTTTCCTGATCTATCTTTAATTGTATCTTTCTTTTAATCTTTTATGCTCTATTATTCTTAATATCAATTACTATATTTTTCAGTTATCAAATTTTCATTTGTTTCTTTTTTCTTACTTTGCAGTACTCTAATGATTTTTGTTTTTTGTTTTGTTTTTCAATGAATATTTAAGAATGAAGATAGCATGCTTTTCTAATATGTATTTTATATCACTGAAGCTAAAGCAAACATCATGTTCATTGGGTCAAAACAGTCTGCTTTATGTGCATATGCTGAGTAAAAGAGAACTAAATACTGTTATTATAATTTCAGCCTTCGGAATTTGAATAGGTGCTAGTGTTTTCTCCTTTCTTCATATAGGAAAAAAAATTCTTTAAAAATCATTTGAAACATGGACAAAAATGCCATAGTTATTTTTTTAAATCACTCTGTAGAATCTTCATGATTCATATGATACAAGGGAAGCTTCAATTCAACCTATTAGAGAAGACATTCCAGTTCACATAATCTCATCAACCAGAGGAATGTTGGTGGCAACCACAATGCATGAATGAAAAAGATTTTTCTTTACCCAGTAGTTACCCTGGATGCCTACTTCTGCTGCTACCCTTGGCTCACCTGTGTTCAAGTCCATACCCAAAAGTCGACCTGATTCCAAATGTTCTGCTTGAACTTGAGGGTCTCCTAAAGATCAAAACTGGAATTCTGAGTAAGAACCTTGGGAATAATGAGTAATGCATCAGCAAATACTTGAACTCCAAGTTGGACCCTACCCTTTACACTGGTCTGGGCTTATATGTAATCAGGGCTTGTGCCATTGCCACTTCCATTGCGGCAATGCCTGGAACTACACAACAACCATTAATAGCATTTTTAACGGCCCCCAAGCTGTCTCTTATTGCATCTTTGATTTGAGTGAGTGCCTGCTTATTTGGTACTTTGACCAATAATGTTTTGGAGCAAGGATTGTTACACTTTCCAATACAGATGAACTTGCCTTCTCTCAATGTATACACATAGACACGTCCTGCATATCCCAAACAATCAAGACTGAGGTCATCAAAGAATTTGAGCTACCCTACCACAAGCAGCTATCAGTTTTTCCATATTTCTCCTTTTAATTCTGTACAGAGCTATTATACCCTCTTTTGTGAGAACATCTAAGGAAAATGGGCCAATTCCCTTTTGATTAATAACAACAAATCCTTTATCAGAGTAACTACAGACTTTCTTTTTCAGTTCTATCATTTTTAAAAACTGTCTTCAATGCTTTTTCTTTCAGCTTTTACTAGTTTCTCTCCTTCTCTCAACTCCTGAACTCTAGGGAAAAGAGCTAGAACTTGCCCTGACTAGGTGGACTGCTTGCAGAGTCATGCCGTGCAGCAAAAACGGTGGCGTGTTTGATCCCTGGTTGGGACACACATGGAGGGAACTGATCGATGTTCCTCTGTCTAGCTTTTCCTTCTTCTCCCTCTAAAAGCAACAATAAAATATCCTCATGAGAGGATTTTTAAAATGCCATAATTCACTGCTGTGAATGTAGCTGTCTGCTACTTTGTTTTTCATATCAGGTTGCTGTGCCCCATGGTCCAAAACAATATCTCTGATTAAGATTGTATTGGTTTCAGATTTAAATTTTATCTCCATGATCTCAACCATGGAGACGTCAATACGTTCATCTTGTTTTTTAACGGCCAAATGGAATCAACTACAGCCCCGGTTAACACCTCAGCGAATTCAGCATGAACATAGAAATGTTCTGGACATGTATATGAGTGTTTCTCTGTCCATTTCTTTGCTCACTTTGACTTGTTCCAAAAACTGAAGTGCCTTTTACTTTGCAGCTTCAGATCTTTCCGTTATTATTCTGAGGTGAAGACCTTCAGAAATGTAGAGAGCCACGTTTTTCAGCAGTTCTCCAGTGGTTGGAACATTGGAGGTGGTACTATCCTCAGTTATGTCACCCTGAGCTGCTGCTACATTAGCTCTTAAGGAGGCTGTTAGGTGTGGAATTTGCATTTCATGAAGCAGCACATGGCCATCTGTAGTAAGCGTGAGGACTCCACACCAGAAACAAGCATCTTCAGAGTGCCCAGAGGCCCAGAGGCTCCAAGTTGGTCCTGTGCATGTCCTGCAGCCCTTTGCCATGCTGATGTTGAACGACGCTGTCTGGTCTCAGGCCACCTTGGCCTTGGGGTTCAGGATCTTCATGACCAACATAGCTGAGCCATCAGAAGAGAAGGAAGAGACTCAGTGGCTTGTAGAATGCCCAAAGGGAGCTCAGCATGGCCTGGAGGTGCCATTTGGTTGTTCTGGAAAAGTTGGGTACCTGAAATTCTTAATGAAACCTTTTAATTTCTTGAATATATGAAGTATAGGTATTTTATAGTCTATGGCTGAAAACTTCATTGTCTATATCCATGTGGTTTCTTTATATTTTCTCATTTGTTTCATGATTTATAGTCACATAGTTTAGTTTATTTTGATTGGAAATTTTAAATAAAAAATTAAAGCTTTTGAGATTCACTATTATCTTCCTCTGAGAATGGCTGAGATTGGCCACTAGAAATATCAGATCACCTTAATTCAATAAAAGACTGATGTAAATTGAAACTGGATTTTTATGTTTGGGAGGAGTGGTTTATTTCTCATTTAACCTTATTGCTAGGATTTAGCACTTCAGTTTCCCAGGCAAAGTCTATGGAATGAACAAGGCTTTGTTCAATTCTTCTTATCTACTTAATGTCATGTATTCTGTTCAAAATTATTTTCAGTTTATTAACCTGCTATGCACAGGCAAGTGTCTGCTGGGGAAAAGCAGTACTAAATCCTGGGTATACATGCATGCATCTTGACTCTCAAGAGCTTTGCATCACAATTTCTTACTGCCCTGGAAGATGTCTATTATCTTCACATATATACACATATACCATATACATGTGCACATATATGTGTATATGTACACACACAGATAAATATATGAATATAGATATTCTATTTGTTTTTAAGGAATCACTGTTGTAAACCACCAGCTCTCTACTACAAATTTATAGAAAGTAAACTCTTTATATTTTGATGCATACTAAATATAACATATTTCAATATTTAATGTTTTCATTAATGACTAGTGTCAATTAAGTTCTTGAGCCTCCCTAGTAGAGCATAAGTTCACTTACTTCAATTTCTTCCTGCTTTTCCCCCTGACACTGCCCATCAAGGACATTTGATTAATATTTTTAGATTATATATATTACATAATTTTGTAGATTAATCATAAACATGGTGGGTTTTGTTTACTTGGATCAACAGAAGAGAGCTCCCTTTGCAGGACTTGCCTTATTAAGAAATGTACTCTCACTTCTATTGGAACTGCGCCTTCCTTCTACAACCCAATTCTATCTGCAGCTTTTTTTTTAAATTTATTGTTGTTCAATTACAGTTGTCTGCATAGTCTCCCCTCCCCTCCCCCTCCAACCCCACCTCCCTTCCCTGCCTCCCTCCCCATCCTTGGTTCTGTCCATGTGTCCTCTATCTATAGTGGTTCCTGAAGACCCTTCTCCCCATTGTCCCCTCCCCTCTCCCCTCTGGCTATTGTTAGATTGTTCTTAATTTCAATGTCTCTGGTTAAGCTTTGCTTGCTTTTTGCTTTTGTTGGTTATATTCCAGTTAAAGGTGAGATTATATGGTATTTGTCTCTCACTGCGCTCTTGATCGTCCAAGGGTTCTTCATGATTTCTGGTTCACTGAGGATACCACTTCCTGTTTTGCAGACAAACCATGGAATAAATATAAATAATCATAATCCTATCTGCCCCTGGATGTGAAGGATGGCTGAAACTTATATTTATCATGAACCAGAACATTCACAGTGTTTAAGTTAAAGCAGGATTTTTGTTTTTTTGTTTATGTTTTTGTGTCCATCAATATTTATTCAGAGCATAGAGAAGAAGCATTCCATTGTAATCATTGCTTTACATATAAAATATATTTTTGACCAAAGAGCAGGCTCATTTTAAACAAAATTATTTTCACCCATTGAATGGAAGAATTTGTTATTGTGTAATTGTGAAATACAAGTGGATTTTTTTAAACATTGAGTCATGTGTTTATCTGGAATATTTTGTTTTTCCTTTGTTATAATAACATACTCCAATTTTTCACTCATTGAGACTATGTATTTCCACATAAATGTTATTTAGATGTAACGCTTGATAAATGCTTTAGGGACTAGCTCTAACAATCTGTTAAAATCTTAATGAAGCAATCCTGAGATTTACAGATATTTACTAGCAAAGACATCGATTTATCGATAATACAACATGTTACTAACTTTTTGTATACTTAGAACAAAAAATAATATCTTACAAGTTTTTCTATACAATTTTGATCATTTTAGTTATACTATTATCTTCTAAACACAACTTGAATTAGCTAAGGTTTTTAAAACACCATGATGAAAATATCAAAGAAAATAAAAAGTAAAACTTCAACAATGAGAATTCCAACTTTTGCCAGCAGAATATAGTGTACATGTGATGAACACAAATTATAAAAACAATTTTTTAATCAATTTGAGCATTGCTATAGGAAAAAAGATAGCTGCATATACACACATGCAAAGTGATGCCTTGGCTCTTGATTATTGCAAACATCATTTAGCAGAACACTTTTTTTTTTTACATTTTTTTAAAAATTTATTGTTGTTCAATTACAGTTGTCTGCATACTCTCCCCTCCCCTCCCCCTCCAATTCCACCTCCCTTCCCGTCCTCGCTCCCCATCCTTGGTTCTGTCCATGTGTCCTCTATAGTGGTTCCTGAAGACCCTTCTCTCCATTGTCCCCGCCCCCCTCCCCCTGGCTATTGTTAGACTGTTCTTAGTTTCAATGTCTCTGGTTAAGCTTTGCTTGCTTTTTGCTTTTGTTGATTATGTTCTAGTTAAAGGTGAGATCATATGGTATTTGTCCCTCACCGCCTGGCTTACTTCACTTAGCATAATGCTCTCCAGTTCCATCCATGCTGTTGCAAAGGGTATAAGCTCCTTCTTCCTCTCTGCTGCATAGAATTCCATTGTGTAAATGTACCATAATTTCTTGATTTACTCATTTGTAGATGGGCATTTAGGTTGTTTCCAGCACTTGGCTATTGTGAATTGTGCTGCTATGAACATTGGGGTACATAGGTTCTTTTGAATTGGTGTTTCAGGGTTCTTAGGGTATAATCCCAGCAGTGAAATTGCTGGGTCAAAAGGCAGATCCAATTTTAGTTTTCTGAGGTAGTTCCATACTGTTTTCCACAGTGGCTGCACCAGTCTGCATTCTCACCAACAGTGCAGTAGGGTTCCCTTTTCTCCACATCCCTTCCAACAGTTATCTGTTGCTTTGTTGATGATGGCCATTCTGACTGGTGTGAGGTGGTATCTCATCGTGGTTTTAATTTGTATCTCTCTAATGGCTAATGATGTTGAGCATCTTTTCGTATGTCTCTGGGCCCTCTGTATGTCCTCTTTCGAGAAGCATCTGTTCATGTCTTTTGCCCATTTTTTAATTGGGATTTTTGTCTTCCTGGAGTGGAGTCGTATGAAAACATTTCTTTATTTGCAGGCAAATAGGTAAATAGGTAATATCAAAGGCCAAAATGTACAGATTCTCGGATGCAGCATGTGTATATCACTGGGATGTACTGGGATGCAGCATCCCAGAATCTGTACATTTTGGCCTTTGACATCGCTTTTTGTATAAGTGATTACAAGCACATATTTTTTGAAAACATCTTATCATTTCCGTATCATTCATTATGTTATATATTTATGTAATGCATTTCTGTAATTTCTAACTCCTTTCCAATAATTATTTTCAAGAAATTAGTTATTTTGACACTGTATTTGCAAAGATTGACAGTTAAGAGCAGTATGTTTCAAGTTACTCAACGTGAATAGTCAATTATGTACATATGAGATGTCAGTTTTATTAGTTTTACCTCTTATAATTGCATAATTTATTAGAAGACACATCAATATACCTTTTTAACTAAAATACACCAAACATTCTATGAAGAAACATCTAATACAGCAGTAATTTTTCTTCTTCTTTTTTTTAAATTAAAGAAATAATTTACTACATAAAACCAATAGTGTTGAATTGCTATTAAATCATCTAGGCTATAAAAATGGAAGCAGTTTATATTAAATGTGTTATATTGATATATACTTATATTAGTGCTGTATATGATAGATTATTATTGTAAAACAGTTCCAAATACATTTTCTGAAAGAATAAAGGCGAGCATAGCTATGGCTTCTGTAGTCCACTCTCAAGCTTGAGAGCGGCTGGGAACACGGGTCTTCGGACTTCCACTCACGGGCAGACAGAGTTGACAGTGCCACTGCTGACGACGTGGCAGGCTGACCTGAAAGAATTAATCGGAAGTTACACACCATGGAAACTGTGTCAACTACTTTAATAGGTATTGTGAGAGAGAAAAGCATCTACTAGCCCTCCGGCCTTAATGACTGGGTGGGTGGGTTAATGAGACGGAAACCCAGCAGCTAATTCAAAGAGGCAACATTATTTGTCCTTATCTTATTCAGTTTTCAAACTAAGTCGTCTAAATATAGATTATTTTTTTCAAATGTACTTTCAAATTGTGCTAAAAATGAATTTTCTAGTTTTCAGTAAATAGTTACTCATTTCACTAATGGCACATGTTTTTCATCTTTTTTGTCTTGCTTCATAATTTCACATTCAATGCTATTTTTTTAAACAAGTGATTATTTCAACGACTACTCTATGTAAATGTAAGCTACCAGAAGCTAAGAAATGTCACATTGCTATGTCTACTTTTAGACTGGAGAATTTAGGGAAAAATTATATATATAACTTCATATATATAATTTCAGAAAATAAAAGCATGTTATCTGAACTTTAAATTGGGGACAATATTCACACAACACCTTCAGTACTTCCTATAATTATCTGTTTATTAATAGATGTTTTTAGGCTGCTGGCTTTTTTACATAACATTTGGAACAACCCTTGAATCATCCTTGTAATATCCAGATATCTAGGTGCTTTTTCGGACATGTAAGAATATCATTGAGCTTATAAAACTCCTGACCAAAATGCTCATTTTTAATTTTTTTTACCATGAAGCCTATTCATATCATACGTCCATTAAACCCTAACAATAATTTCAACAGGTACAACACCCCGGCTATAGCTCACTTTATTCAGCTATGTTTCTCAGTGATTTGAACTTACTTTTACAATTCCTTTTAACTCTCCAAAATCTTTTGTTCAGTAGAACTGAAACATTTGATGGCATCCTAATACACACACTAGAGTGTGCTAAAGGCAAGAGGCATAGAGACCTGTCTCTCCAGTAGCTGTGGGCGCTGCTGCAGAACAGACCTGCTTCTTCTGTGTCCAGGCTGCAGTGGCAAGTTCAAGCTTCTTTTCAGGCCAGCGCTGCAGGGGCCTGAGTGATCCTTCTTCTTGAACCATTGTGCCAGCACCAAGGAGAGGCTCAGTATCACTCCAGTCACTTCTACCCTCACACCCACAGTGCCTGAGAAAGCTGCATCAGGCAACCCTTGGAGAGCCTTGGTAGGTCTACTACTCTTAACATTTCTGAATCATTATTTGAATGGATGTGGCTCCTGTGCTTTCTTGATTATTCTTCACACATGCTATCTGTCATGAGAATTTGGACTCAACTTTTGTTACCAAGTACACTGTAGTATTAAAAAAAAACATGGAGACTGACTTTAAAATTCTTTCTTGGTTTAGCAGGTTTTCAAATTTAAGTCATGTAATTTGTTTTTAATTCATAGTGTACTTATAGATAAGTTGGAAATGTAATCAGATGTACAAGTTTTACCTGTGCATTATAGGTAATTGTGAGAAATACGTGAGCATCCACATGACAGGATGGATTGAGGAAGACACACACACAGAAAACTTTTCTGTTTTACATCACAGTATTTTTTTATATCTTCGTGGCATTTTGAGACTAGTGGAAAAAGCACTTTGAATACAATGGTGCCTAAAAGTACATTACATATAAATGCACAACACAGGGAATTCTGGTTTATTATCAGAGCACGCTGGTTTCAGACAATGGAACCATGGACGTACCTATTATTTTGCCTAGCAGATTCATGTGTATTTCTATTATTTTTTTAAAATTCACACCTTTAGAATCTAGTAAAAGCATAATCAGAAATTATATTTTTATGAGGTGGCTAGTTTAGACTCTGGGCAGCAGCATAAACAGGCACAATTCTTTGATTACATAGGATCTATAAAAAACATTATAAAAATACAATCAGTTGGCAAACAGGATAAACTAGATAAAGATTTCTAAAAAAACTTCTCTGTGTATGTATGTGCGTGAACTAGAAGTAAGTCAATATGTGAAATCTTTGCATCCATAGTACGATGATGGATTTACAATTGCCACATGCCTTACTTACAGTTTCGTAGGCTCCATGGTTTGGATTGGAGAGGAGAAGAAAGATGATACCTAGCTAGTGAACTGGTGTCCTCAGGGCAGTCCTCATCAAAGTCATTACCATCATTTTCTGAAAATGATACTCAAGTCTTTCGGATATATGAGACGTTTCTGTTTAATACAACTTATGATCTTGGGCTTTTCTTTACCTTTTTAATTGGGGAGGATTCATCTTTGTGATACATATGAGAAGAATACTTTAGTGAAGGCAGTCAACTTTCCGATGCATTAACTTTTTCATGAAACAGCAAACGTTTGAATTCTTCTCATGCCATGTGTCTGCTTCCTATTTTTATGGCAGTTTTTTAAAAGAGTTTTTTTTTTTAACTGCTGTTTTTCTTCTTTTATATCCTGGAGGGAAGGAGAAAACAAGCTTGTATTTTTCTTTCAGTTTGGAAAGAGGAAAGTATTCCCCCTAACAAATATATTGACAGGCAAGAGGTCCGGAGAAGATCAGTAAGGCAGAGCTGTGAAAGACATAAATAAGACATTCTTTGGCCCAAGGGATGTAAGCAGATACATGCGGTACACGCTCCATGCTCAGTTTTAGCTTCCTGGGGTGGCGTTTCTTAAAGTGACTGACAGGATTCTTTCCATTTGTTCTTTTATCATCAGTTAGTGGTATACATGAGGCTTCCTCCACTGTATCAGGTCTGATTGTAACAACAGTAGTAGTGATATGATTATCTGGGAAAAGTATTAGCAAGAAAAGGGAAATTACAAGAATCGTTGATGAATTGTCTCTGTCTTTTGCAAAAGAATATGTTCTCACAAATTAACAACCAATAAAGATGTGGGTACATGATGACCAGTATTTACTTGCAGTGTATTTAATAAAAACTAATAAATAATAAAAAACCCAGAAAGGACAAAGGAATTCAGGGACAACTTAAAAGAAGTCCTCTTATTACTAACTGCTTATTAACACTCATATTTTATTAATATGATTATTATATTTTCTGAAATATTTGGGAATGAGGCATTATTAGTGGGAAGTGAGGGCAGAAAAACTTCTATGACTCACTTTTAAAAATAGTCTGGTACACAGAGAAAAAATGTTCTTAATGAGATTATATACTGAGCAATAAAAATAGTGGTGGCTCTTGGGAAGACATGTACATTTCATCAGGAAATAAATGAGTTTATTCAGAATAGTAACCAAAAAAAATCTATTGACTTTAAAAACAGCTAACATTATTTGTAGAATTTTAATTTATGATTTTATATTTATATCTATATATTTACTGGGTAAAATGATTAGCAAAATTCTGGATGAATTCTTACATTTTATCTTACAAAAAATTAAGCAAAAAATGACAATGTTTTTAAACTGAGCTTTAGTAAAATTTGACAAAAGAGAATTGAGGTCAGATTTATGGTCATTTCCCCACTAACATCTTATCATAGTTTCTGCAGATGATACCTGCATATGAATGCATGTATATCTTTACAAATATTTAAAAATGTATTAAATCTGTATACTTATGACATTTAAATGCCACCAAAAATAAAATGCAATACCAAGATCCCTCCTAAAAGAGCAATCAGAAGGCTGATAACTTTTGAGAAAACTATAAAAAATAAGAAAAAATAAAAAATCATATTTTATAAAACAAACAAAAAGTACTTTTTCTAATAAAACCTGCAACTTAGAAAAATTAAACTTTAGGGAAAAACTCAAATCAGTGCTGTAAAAAGAAGGTGTATAGAGGCATGTACCGTAAGAATTTTGAGTACTTTATGTTTTTAAATGTATTATATTTAGATTTATGTGTTTTCCATTATTTTGAGTTTTTATTCAGTTTTATCTGTTTATATTACAGCAGCATACCTTGTCATTAAGTAGTTTCACAAGTTATCTTAATAGATGAATGCAACTTCATTCAAAAGAAGCCATACTTCACTGATATTTAATATATTTCCCAATGTTTCAATGATTTTGTCTAGTCCACTTCATGGGCTCCTCATATATCATCAAAGACTGTGTTGTTTGTATGTAGTGATGAAATTCAGTAGCTAAAAGTTTTTATAAATAGATTTAGAGCTTTCTTTTAAAAGAAAGAAGAGGAAGAGGCAAGTACAAGGAGAAAGAGACAAGAAAGAGATGTGGAGCCGTCACTAGAGTAGCAACATTTCATACAGCAGTGGCTGATGTAGTGGCAGGACAGGCTTTAAAGAGAATGCTGGTTTGCATACCTACTTCATTCTGTTTGCTTTGTGCATATCATCTCACTGAATCTTCTCAAGAATCTAATGATATAAGCACAGTATTTACCTACTATTTGTGGCTGAAGATGCTAAAACTCAGAGTCTTTGGATCCAAGGTTATCTGAGTCCAAAGCTTGTGTTTTAAGTTATTCTGGCAAGTTACCCAACTAAGCCTGTGTTCAAGGAATGGCAGAAACAACTGCGAGAGTTAGTGGTTCCTGCCCAAGTTTCCATTTGGGACAGCTGGTTTATACTGACATCATAAATCCTGGGATGGAAGTAATTTTGAGAGGTCACCTAATCCATTCACCCTGCCGTTAACGTTCCTGACAGATGAGGAGCAACCTCAATTCTCTACCCCTTCAGAGGAAAGCGCAGCTTCCTTCTGTCCCTTATTCTTGGATTTAACAACCCCTAGTGCAGGAAATCTCATCTTTTTTCCCCCTCTATAACATAAATCCTACTCAATGCTGTTTAAGCTTGTTGCTTTTTGCTTTGCTTTTTTGAAAACACATAGTGATGTCTAAATAACAGAATTTCCTATACTTAAAGATGAATGCTGAAAATGTCTCTCTTTCCAACTATACCTCATGCGCTTTTAACTTATATTAAAATATTTATTTTTCAACCTTAGTTATCTTTATTTTTCTTCTTAGTGTTAAGAGTTAATTTCTCTTTTTTTGTATTAATGGGCTCAGCTCAGAGAGTTCTAGAGAGTGTTTGACCTTGGTTTTGCTGGCTTTTCTGGGAGACTTAGATTTAAATCCATTTTAAAAAATTTCACAGCTGCCCTGTGGTATTCATTGACAACGTCAAAACACTGTGAACATCTTTTTTGTGATTTTCATTTGATCACTTGCTTTGTTTTGTAGATGTTCAATGACTTAATCAAATGCGAGTACAGATAGAACCACTCATGGTGGATAAGGAAGTTCTTCAATTCACACACCCTTCTAGCGGATTCTTAGAGACTAACGATATCTTTTGAAAGACTGCTCACCATTCCGTTTTTTTATCTCCAGCTCTCTTTGTAGTCCCATTTGATTCATATTGTGCAGCTAATAGAGCTTCATCTCTATTCAGTGTTTCCATCTTGAGTTTAAATGGGATTAATGCAGTGAAAAGTTCTTTTTAAATGATTAGGTTAATAATCTGGAAATTATGGCTTTCCAAATAAGGCACCCCAAAGCTCTTTATTTCTTTTTTTTTTGGACTACGTTTTATCTTGTCTTCAGATTTCCATATACCTAATATGATTCTTATGATTAATAATTCTATATATCATTTATCTTCTTTGTGCTTTACTTTGAAAACAGTGGAGACTATCACCTCAATTGATTCAGTAGCCGTGGATCTTTCTAGAGGTCACATTGCAAGTTAGCATTCATCATCAATCATGGTTTTAATTAAAACTTGGGTGATAGCTGAATAAACTTTCTTCTCTGCTGTTAATTTTTCAAATATTTTACCCTTGTCTTTTTATTCTCAAAATATATTAAAATAACAATATGGTTTAATATATATTATGTATTTTACATTTCCTGGTACTACTTAGTATTAACATTTTAGAAAAAACAAATATGAGTTAAAATTTGAATGTTTTCCCTGTAGAAAAGGTAAATTTGAATATATGTACAGTGTCATTGTAGTATGCAAGATATCTTGAGCATTTACACACAAATTTGCTTCTTAATTCTGTATTTGAAAATAAGCTATGACTATCTTTACCTTTCTATTTCTTTTTCTAATTATTTTATTGTTGTGCAATTACAGTTGTCTGTTTACTCCCCACCACTCCCCCATAATATTTCTTATTTAAAAAAAAATTGCCATTTACCCATTTAAAATTACAAATAAATGTAATACCATGTAGACATACAAAAGCAATGAAATTTTTAAAAAATGTTATGATAATAAAAAGTAGCCTATGGAAAATTGACTGAGGGTAATATTTTTACTCTATGAAATATGAGAAAACATACTATAAATCCATGCCATAAAAGAAACCTAAATGATCTGTCATATCCACTTAAGAGATTACCATAGGTTTTCAGAAAACTGGAATATTCAACAGGTAGTGTCTAAGCACCTCAGAGATATTGCAGATTTGGTTCCAGACTGCAATGATCAAAGGACTGTTGAAATAAAGCAAGTTACATGAATATTTTTGATTTCCCAGTGCATATAAAATTTATGTTTATACTATACATGGTCTATTATGTATGTAATAGCCTTATGTATAAAAATAAACCTACCTTAATTCATATTTTATTTCTAAAAGAAATGTCAACAATGATCTAAGCCTTCTGTGAGCCATAATCTTTTTGCTGG
The DNA here is from genome assembly GCA_004026765.1 of Micronycteris hirsuta. Lineage (NCBI taxonomy): Eukaryota > Metazoa > Chordata > Mammalia > Chiroptera > Phyllostomidae > Micronycteris > Micronycteris hirsuta. Next base: position 28,429 of record PVJI01006074.1, on the reverse strand, counting down.
TGAGGTTCTTGTCTGAAAGTAGATGGCTGCAGGCTGATCGAGGTGGTGGCAGCCGAAAGCTGAGGTAGCTGCATTCATTTCTCAGAATAAGGCAGAATTGAAGTTTTCCAAATCGATTGACTATTCCTTTCATAAACAATTTCTCTGTAGCATGCCACACTATTTGATAGCATTTTACTCACAGAACTTCTTTCAAAATGGAAGTCAATTCTTTCAAAACCTACTGCTTTTTTAAAAAGATTTTATTTTTTTATATTTAGAGAGAGAGAGGAAGGGAAGGATAAACAGAGGGAGAGAAACATCAATGTGTGATTGCCTCTCAGGTGCCTCCTACCAAAGACCTGGTCCACAACCCAGGCATGTGCTCTGACTGGGAATCGAACCAGCAACTCTGGTTCACAGGTCCACACTCAATCCCCTGAGCTACACCAGCCAGAGCCTGCTGCTTTTTTTTATCAACTAAGATTATGTAGTATTCTGAATTCTTTGTTATTATTTCAACAATTTTCACAGCGATTTTTTCCAGGAGTAGACTCCATCTCAAGGAACCATTTTATTTGCTTATCCATTAGAAGTAATTGCTCATTTATTGAAGTTTATCACGAGATAGGAGCATCTGAGTCACCAACTTCAGGAGCTACTTATAATTCTAATTCTCTTGCAATTTTCAACACATCTACAGTTCAGTTACTTCCGCCACTGAAGTCTTAAACCCCTCAAAGTCATCCATGAGGGTTGGAATCAATTTCTTCCAAACTCCTGCTGATGTTGATATTTTGATCTCCCATGAATCATAAATGTTCTCAACAACATAGAACGGTGAATCCTTTCCAGAAGATTTTCAATTTACTTTGCCCAGATCCATCAGAGGAATCACTATCTATGACAGCTATAGCCTTATGAAATGAATTTTTTACATAAGACTTTAAATTCAAAATTGTTCCTTGATCTGTGGACTGCAGAATGGATGTTACCAGGCATGAAAACAGCATTAATCTTGTACATCTTCTTCAGTGCTTTTGGATGACCAGGTGCATTGTCAACCAGCAGTAATATGTTGAAAGGAGTCCTTTTTTCCTGAGCATTAGTTTTCAATAGTGGGTTTAAAATATTCAATAAAGCATGTAGTAAACAGATGTGGCATCAGCCAGGCTTTGTTGTTACATTTAAGAACATGAGAAGAGTAGACTTAGCTTAATTCTTAAGGGCCCTAGAATTTTTGAAATGATGAATGAACACTAGCTTCAAATTATAGTCATCAGCTGCATTAGACCCTAACAAGAAAGTCAGACTATTGCTTGAAGTTTTGAGGCCAAGCATTGACTTCTCTTCTCTACCTTTGAAAGTCCTAGATAGCATCATCTTCCAATATAAGGCTGTTTTGTCTACATTGAAAATTCGTTGTTTAGTGTAGCCACCTTTATCTTAGCTAGATCTTCTGGATAACTTGCTGCCGCTTCTCCATCAGCACTTACTGCTTCGCCTTGCAATTTTATGTTATGGAGATGGCGTCTTTCCTTAAACCTCATGGACCGACTTCTGATAGGTGCAAGCTTTTCTTCAGTAGCTTCTTAACCTCTCTCAGCCTTCAGGGAATTAGAGAGTTAGAATCTTACTCTGCATTAGGATTTGACTAAAGGGAATGTTGTGGCTGGTTTGATTTTTAATCCACACCACTATAACTTTCTCCATGTTAACAATAAGACTGTTTTACATTCTTGTCATTTGTATGTTCAGTGGAGTAGCACATTTAATATTCTGTCTTGCCTTCCAAGATGCTTTCATCATTAAGCTTTATCATTTCTAGCTTTTTATTTGAGGTGAGATGTGAGAATCTTCCTTTTACCTGAACACTTAGAGGACATTGTTGGGTTAAGTGGCCTAATTTCATATTTCTGTGCCTGAGGAAACAGTGAGGCCTGAGCAGAGAGGCAGAGACGGGGGAGCATCCATTCAGTCGAGCATTCAGAACACATACATTTATTAAGTTTGCTGACTTAAATGGGTACACTTCATGCCCCCCCATTACAATGGTAGCATTAAAGATCACTGATCACAGATCAACCTAATACATAATATTAATAATGAAGACATTGGAAATACTGCAAGAATTACCCAAATGTGACATAGGGACACAAAGTGGGCAAGCGTTTAAAAAACTGGTTTCAGCAGACTTGCTGAATGCAGGGTTGCCACAAACCTTCATTTTGTGAAAAACACAGCATCTGTGAAGTACAATAAAGTGAACCACAATCAGACTAACTACGCTTGTATACATTTAGACTACATTCACAACAAATATGTGCATTTTAAAATCACATTTTGTTAAATATTGGAGAAGTAGTAATAATTTGAGATACACATCAGAATGTTTAAACCATTTAAAAACACTGTTTAACATGTTCATAGTCTAAAATTTTAAATATTTTATAGAGTTAAAATAAATCCATTTTAATGACTCAACTTGTTATTCTTCAATTGCATGAAATTACATTTTTTTGAATTACATAAGTCCAGTTCATTGTCTTATTTTATTTGGGGTGCTAAAGCAAAATAGCACAGACTGAGTAATTTATAAACAACAGAAATTTATTTCCTACAGTTCTGGAGGCTAGAAGTTGAAGTTCAGGGCTCCAGAGTGACCAGGTTCCGGTGAAAACACTCTTCGGGGGTTCAGTATGCTGACTTTATGCTGACGTTGTAGAAAGGGTGAGGGAGCTCTCTCTCAGAAAGGCATGAATCTCTACCCTCAAGACTTAGTCACCTCCCATAAGGCCCACCTCCTATTACCATTTTCTTGGAAGGTGTTCAACATATGAACTTTGGGAGTAATACAAACATTTGGACTACAACATTCATTACAAAATTTCAATTATGCGTTCAAAAACAAGACAGCAATCAAACAAAACATATTTTATGGAAAGTTTTATATTTTCAAAGAAAGTTAAGAGCAACAGCTCTATCAATAACATGTTAATTTGTTTAAAAATACATAGAAAACTACCTTATATCTGTTTTTTTCAAACTTTGGCTGGAGCTTTAGATCAAACAACAAGAAATTTTATTTTATTTTCTCAGTTCAATGATAGTTCACCCATTTTTATAAATCCTACCATAAAGTAAGATAATTTAAAGAATGAAAAGGTGTTTAAGTATTATAAAATATTCTTTACTTTATATTCTAATAATAAATCTGCATAGGACAGTTTAAAAGTTTAGGATTTACATTACGGATACGATTTAAATTTCTATTGTGACTAGAGTTTATTCCGACCACATATTTGAATTAGATTAGCCAATTCAGAATAGCCAATCATGTTGCTGGTCGATGATTTCCTTAAATACACTTAAGATAGCAACATTTTTTCAAATTGACACAACAAATCCAGAATACATTTTCTTTTGTTTGATGGAACTCAGACTCTATGTTTTTTTTTTTAAGATTTTATTTATTTATTTTTAGAGAGAGGAGAAGGGAGAGAGAAAGAGAGGGAGAGAAACAGCAATGTATGGTTGCCTCTCACATGGCACTCACTGGGGACCTGGCCTGCAACCCAGGCATGTGCCCTGACTGGGAATCGAACCGGGACCCTTTGGTTCCCAGCCCACACTCAATCCACTGAGCTACACCAGCCAGGGCTCAGACTCTATGGTTTTTATGTGAGGACTTCAAAAATTTCCTTTACTTGTACAACACTACCTGTATATACAAAAAGGACTTCCTATTTCCAGATATTTTAATTATTCTTAATGGGTTCAATTTCTCATACAATTTTTTAATCTAATTACCTTTGTCTTTATAAATTATTAAAGTAACTTTCTCTTTTTAAGATTTGTTGAATAAATTTCACTATGTTTCAATTATCTTTAGGTCAAATTTATTAATATTGGCTAAAGGCAGTAAGAAATAAATTGTAAATTGAATGGCATTGAGTCACCTCAGTATTCAAAGTGTAGATGATGAAACAGTTAATTATAGATCTGGTGACACCTACATTAAAACTCATGTAAAAGGAAATAGTTCGACCGCAAAGAGTCAGTACTGATGGATGAACGCACCAGTAAAGCAAAATAAATGGGAGATCAACAAGATCCGTTTCCATATTAAAGCTTTCATTTTACCCATAGGAGACTTAGCTGTAGCCATATCAGGTAATAGTCCACACAAGGAAAAAAGTGTGATTATGACATTTCTCAATAATTAGCACAAATACTATCCTCACTGCATATCACTTTGCACAATCCAGTGACTAGCATAGGGAGAACTGATTCTAATATATATTTTATACATGAAAAATAGAAAATATGATGAAAGATTTATACCAAAAAAAGACAAAATAGTGAATTTTTCTCAATGATTGAAATAAATGTTGCTATTCTTAATTTGTTTAGGAAAAATTTTTTACAGGTAAGAAGCAAGCAAAAGAGAGAAGTAATTGACCAATTCTAATCTATAATACAGGAAATTAACATCATGAGGATAGAATAGAAAGTTCTGTATGCATTGTGCCTTGTTTTCTGTTCATAAATGAAAGTAATTGATATTATAGAGTTTAGCTTTATCTTTCAACCAACAACAAGTTCTAAAACACTTAAGTAGATCCAAACCATTTTGATTTGGAACTAAAGGGTATAGGTGAACTTTTAAGCTAGATGTTGCTAATTTGAATTATGCTTAGAATCAACCTGGATGACATACTTTAGAAGTATCTTTGTCTCAGAACTGAAGTAAATTCAAGTTTTCTCAAAATTTAGACTCTCATGACCCTATATGAATCATTTGTACTATAACTTGATATTTATACTGAACACAAATTTCTGTTTCCATGACTATAGAAAAAATATAAAACAAGCAAGAAGCTTTGAGTGGAATGTAAATCAATACTTTGGCAAACATATAACCTATTAGCTATTCTTTATTCCTACCCAAACCCCAGGCTAATAGTACTTCAATATTTCAAACATTAAGTAAATCTTCTATAACAAAACCATACTTTTGAAGCCAACAAATGTCTAGTTATGATTTGTTATTCCCACATAAGTGCCGGACATACACTACTTCCCACTGCTATGGCTTCACCACAAGCCTGCTTTCTCTAGTCTGTGGACATAAAGCATGAAACAGGCTCACCTCACAAAAGAGGAAACCAGCTAAACAAAGTCACTGTGGCTTGGAAATGTCACCTTTCCTATCCCACAACCACACACAAGCAGGCAGTTTTTTCTCCCAAAGGATGATGCCTCAAGTCAATGCTTTTTTTTTTCTGTCATTTTATTATTTTTACCTTAAAGAATAGGAGTAAAATTTCCTTGCAATGAGTGAACATTTAAACATTTTTCCTATTATTTAGATATCCTTAGATTATATTAAAAAATGGATACATTTTGCAAATGCTTGGAGATCCCAAATTGTTACTTAAACTTTATGTCAATCATCATAGCACTAGTAAAAATAATGTTTTTCTTTTCTAACATCATTCTGTTATGGTTCTGTTATACAGTAAACATTTAATTAGAATCCATATCCCCTGAATCTCCTTGTCTCTGATGGTATTGATTCTCTGCTAGACCATGCTAAATGTGGTAACCTGGCCAAAACCTCAGTGACCTGGCACGAAATCTGTAATAGCTCAGGAGACTCTGAACAAGTCATTTTATTTCTATGTATCCAGTCTACAGGAAATATTACAGCCTTCCCTTAAAAAAATCTAACTTTTAGGCAGACACCAACTTGCCCACATAATATTATTTGTATATAAATCAAAAAATTTAGTCAGATATATTTAATATGAGAGAAATAATCAAGATGCTCTAATTAAGCAAAGATGTAGGGACATATAGGCAGAACCCACATAATCTATCATATAGAGCAGATTGAGTTAGTCATATGTATTCTATCTATGTACTTTCCATTAATATTCTGCACTTGAGACACAGAAATACTGATAAAGACACATTTAATGCCTCCCAACTGTGTGTAGGAGGCACTAGGAAAACTTTTTCTCTTGCTAAATTCAGGGGTTTCACTTGGCAGACAGATTTTTTTTCCATTGTTGTGATGGGAATTTCCACTTCAGTGTATTATTTAGGAGAAACCAACATAATTTTCTCTAAAGAATATCTTTAATTTTGAAACTTCCTACATAAAGAAAAGAGCAAGGAAAAAAAAACACATGGAATAAAATCTTGCAATCATTCCTAGAAATACTGTAATGTAAAAATCAATGAAACTGATAACCATTTTTATACATTTCAAATGGTTATATAAATTTTTGTCACATTCTAATATGATTTATATGCAATATATTATTTTCCCTTGTGTGCTTCTGTGTGTCAACATAACTGTAAGCATTAAGGGAGTCTCCATGACACTTTACCTATGTTACTTTATTTCAGTGACTGTGCTTTGTTCTCAAACCTACTCTCTGCAGGAGGCCAGGAGGTGAACACAGGCGCTGAGCTGGACGTCCCATCAGAGACTGATTGCTCTCTTTTTTCTGCAGCATGAAGGCACTGTTTGCGTGATTGGCAAAGCAGGCCCATGTCACTGTGTCCGTGCTTGCTGTTCAGTTTTTCTTCCGTTTCATGTGATTAAGTTCCATTATGAGGATTTTCAGGTCACCCACAGTTAAATGTTATTCCAGCTGATGGGCACTTTGATCAACTTGTCTCACAACTTTCCTTTGAAAATTGCATGTTCTCTTTCAAAAGATTTCTCAGGAAAAAATGGTTTTAAATTAAGTTATCAGAGAAAAAATAATGCACAGAGGCCAGTTAATATACTGGCTGACATGGCTTGTGCTGCCTCTTCCTTCTTTCATCCTGACCCATACAGTTAATTTACAGGACGAGTATTTAATGTGTGACTAAGGGGAAGAAAGAGAAATCCACTAATCTACGACTACCCTTGCACTGGCCTTAGAAATTATTTTTATCATGATTCAATGGAATGAGAAAACCCACAACTCGCTGTACTATTGTTATTGTTGAAATGTGTGAACTGTACTCTGTATTCTGTTAACTGATGCAAGATGTGCATTTGGTGTTGATTTAGCTGTGAAAATAATGAATAGGGACCACAGAACAAAATATCCTTATGTGAACCTATTATGTTCACATAAGGATATGTTAAAGAGAAAAGTTTCTTAAGGTTTGATGTACAAATGTGTTTCACTTATATTACAAACTTATATTATTAGATGACATTTATATTTTTTAAGTTTTCATTTAAAACCTGTTTATAATAAAGTTTATAATTCACTCTACAGAGTAGAAACTTCACTTTTACCCTTACCATAGCCAACCATGTTAACATCCTTTTACTGACAATGATTTTTACCACATAGAAAGATTTTTTTTTCACTGCTTCTTTGCAAAAATCTGATATTATTTATTTCTCTTAGAGGTCTGTGCATGCAGAGTAGTCCTCATAGTTATAATTACATGCTTTCTTACTTTTTACTCTTTTAATATATCCCCATAGTTATACTTTAAATAATAGCTGGTCATCATACACCCCAAAAGCGTTAATGTTCTTTCAGTGAGTTGAAGATGTAGTCCCAAGTTCAAACGCACTTATAATGAATTCCACACCTGCATAACTGAAGAGCATTTCATGTATCAGGGTCTCCAGGGCTTTGCAGGTCTTGAGATGATAATGCAGCAATTAAAGCAAGGTTTGTAGCAGCATTCTTGCTATCTGAACAGAACTTCGTCTTCAGAACTTGACAGAAAATGTTTAATTCTAGACAGTTAAGTATACTGTCTGGAACATTTGCATTAATAAAGGGGAAACTACACAGTGGGTCATGTTACTTTCGAAGAGATTAAAGAGTGAATAACGACAGAGATACTTGGAAAGCTTCCTTATTACAAGAAAAGAAGGTGGGAGACTCTTACATAGAGCTTTCAAATGACTGTGCGGTGTTAAGCTGGCATGTGAGAAAAGAGATTAACTGATGGAACTGACAGCATGAGGCTGCTGCAAAACTATCCACGCTATTTCCTAACCCTAGTAGCACTCATCAATGTCAAATCGTAAGTTATAACATCCTAAGGGAGACAACGGAAGTACAACTATTAAAATGAAAACATTGGGGAAAACCTCTATTAACACTTGATTTTGATACTACTCCTATAAGGGGGAAAAAAAAAGTAATGCCTTTCTAAATTCCTGGGTTGCAGACATAGAGGTTGACAATACTTCTCATTATTATAGCTAAGATGTTATTATGTATCTCAGTATAATTGCAACTTCACAATTCTAGTGCCTAACTGGATAAAACTGGCACTTTCCATTACTTATCAAAGGACCTAAAACTAAATCAGCTTAATAATAAAAGCAAATAATTGTGTAACGCCTTAGAGTGTTCTCATTCTAGATATCTGATTGGTGCCCCACAATAAGTCTCTCGGTGGTTAAGCCAGATAGTCTTGTATCCATTTCTTATTGCTCAGAAGCTGGGACTTTTATCTACTAAATGCCTTCCTTAATATTATCAGCGTTATGAATGCAGGTCTCAAATATAAGCCTTCTCATTTCCAGTTCTATACTCTTCCACTTATATGATGCTGCAACTTAAGTAATTCTTAAATGATATTATTTATAACCATTTAATGCCAAGCACATTTGATAAATTGTATTTTTTAAGATTGTATTCATGTGCAACTGCGTGTGAAAGGTCGCTCTAACTTGTATGTTCTGTTTGTTGTGGCTAACATTTATTCTTTATGCAACGTAGCAAGTATGCTTCAGACAATAAAGATACGCCATCAAAATTAATTTCTAATGAGTATTAAGCTAAAAGTCAATCGCCAGACTTTTGGGTTAAAATGGACTATCCCCTAAACCCAACCCCCACTATCCTCTAAAAGACCTGTGAATGCCTAAGAAAAAATATGAGGATTCACAGCATAAAGTGTCGATATTAATATCAGACATGCTAGCTTTCAGAGTATAAAATAATACTAGTGATAGAAAGAATAATTTCACAATGATAAAAGGCTCAATTCAACAAGAAAACATGCCAATTTTAAATGCATATATACCTAACAACAGAGCTTCGAAAGTCATGAGGGCAAATCTGATAGAAGAAAGGAAAAACAGAGAAACTAAAATGATAGTTGGGGACTTGAAAACTACTCTTTTGGAAAGTGGACAATAAATCAATACTCTCATGGAATAATTAGCTAACATTATCTATGTAGACCAAATTGGTGTTTGTAGAACACTTAATTCATAACGGCCAAATACATGTAACTTAAAAACATACATAAGCAATAATCTATAGATATCATCTCCCAGCCACAAAACAAACCTCACTAAATTTAAAAGACTGGAAATCATGCAAAGTATGTTCACAGATTATAACAGAATTAAAGTAGAAAACAATAACAGATTAATATCTACAAAATCCCTAAGTACTGGGAAATTAAACAAGATAATTGCAAATACCGCATGGGTCAAATAAAAAGTCTCAAGGAAATTTAAAAATATTTTGAGCTGAATAGAAACAGAAGTCCTTTCAAATGTTATGGAAGACAGTTTATATAAGAAGAAAAGAAAGGTCTCAAACCAGTAATGCAAATCTTCACTGTGAGAAACTAGAAAAGAGCAGATGAAAATGCAAGTAAATAATAAATGGAAAGGGAGCGACATGACACATCCATTTCTGAAAGCACCGTGAGCAACGATCTGAATGTGACTTGGTACAGGAGATTAAGAGTGGCATGAGGAGTAAATGGAGTGAAATAAAGATTATGAATAAAACATGTTGAAGTTCTTTATTCTGGAGAACTTTTTGAGTTGTTCACAACTGTTATCTCCCATTGACATTAATTATAGAAACTCTTGATTCTATAGAACTATATATATATATATATATACACACATGTATGTAATAATGCGCACACACACACACACACACACAGAGGCTTCGAGTTCCCGCGTCCCTCCCCCGTCCGTTGGATGGCGTGGGTACGTGGAAGGAGACCCCGGTGGGGCGTGATGGGACACCCTCCACGCAACGATCATCGCGCCAAACACTGACGCGGCACTCACTCTGCACCACGAACTGCTCTAAATGCATCCTGCCTATGAGGACATTTAATTATCCTAACAACCCTGAACGATTCATGTTATCACCATTTTTCATACAAAAAACCTGAGACACAGAGGATTTACGTAATTTTATCAATATCCCAGAACTAATAAATAGCAGGGTAGGATTTCACCCCAGGCAGTTTTTATCATTACGCTATAAAACAAGGGTTATAATACTTTGAATTTTGATTAATATTTTTCCATATTATTTCTCTCTCAATCAATGCCTTGAAAGCTAGACTTATTTAAGTTGTTGCAAAAACACACAGGGCTGGTCTGACATTGAGTTCAGTGAATATTATGGCAGCAATTGGTTGACAGGAGGACTTCTCCTTTGGAACAGAATATGAACTACAGGGACTTTGGAAATTCAAATTACAGAGGTCCCCTGCCTTATCTGTGGTTTCAATTTCCACAGTTTCAGTTACCCTGAGCCAAGAGAAGTCCAAAGATATTAAGTGAACATTTTAGAAATAAACAATTCGTAAGATTTCAGTTGTTCGCTGTTCTGGGCGGTCATGAAATCCCTCGATGTCAGGCACCGTCCCTCCCCAAATGTGAATCCAGCGTCCCATGCTGTATACGAGCCCACGCTTAGGTCGCTCAGCTCCCGTCTTGGTTATCAGATCTACTGCCTGGGTAACCCAGTGCCTACGTTCAAGTAGCGCTTATTTTACTTCATCATGGCCCCAAAGCATAGGAGTAATGATGCTGGCAATTGTGATGCCAAAGAGAAGTGATACAGTGCTTTCTTGAAGTGACAAGATGAAAGTTCTTGAATTAGTAAGGAAAGAAAAAAAGTCATATGCTGACCGTGACATTGTGAAGAACGAAAAAGAAATTCCTGCTAGTTTTGCTGTTCGCCCCAAACTTCAGAAGTTGTGGTTACAGTATGTGCTAAGTATGTAGTGGAGATGGAAAAGGCATTGCATTTGTGGGTGGAAGACATGAATAAAAACATGTTCCCATTGACCACAGCCTCTTGTGCCGAAAAGCACTGACCCTATAATAAAACTTCAGCAAGGGATCCTTGAAACGAGTGACACCAAGACATTTACTGTAAGTAAGGGATGGTTACACAGAATCGGGAATAGGTGCGGACTGGAAAACATAAAATCACTGGAGAGAGAGGCCACAATCACATAATTCTTACAGTAATTTTATAATTGATCTATTTTTAGTCATTACTGTTAATCTTACTGTGTCTAGGTTATAAAGTAATCTATATCATAGCTATGTGTGTATAGAAAGAAACAGTATATACAGAACTCAGCACTGTCTGTGGTTTCGTGTATCTGACAGATGTGTTAGAACAGCTACCTGCACATAGAGGATTTCTGATTTTTAAGAGCAGATATGATTTGATTTACACATTTTCATGCTGTCCTGTTTAAACTGTAATTTACATTTATAACCGTTAAATTATCCAAAGCTTTTGTAAAATCTGGCTTATAAAACCCAAACAGTAATAATAAAAACTATTTTAATTTCACAGGCTATAATTTATAAGGACAGATGCTATCTGCAAAGTACTTTATTTTGGTGTCTTGTATTCTTCTTTTAAAGTGCATCTTTCGTAAAACTTGGCTTTTCATTGCACAGCTAGGTTTTCTGTTACAACAAATTGTTTCACCTATTAGTTATTATTTGAAAATTGACAATTATTCAGAAACTGCAGTACATTACATATGAAGTTGAAATGTGGAGATTTAGACATGGTAATAGAACATTTTAGGAATAAGAATCATATTAATACTCATAATGGGAAGAGTATAATGAATAGTAATAAATACATATGTAAATATATTTATGCATTTTGGAAGGATCTTATTAATTATTTCCCAAAACTACTTGAAATATTATTATATGTGGCATAAGTCTGCAGTTTTCTGAACAGTTACTATTTAGAACCATTAACAATTGGTGACTTTGCCTTAAGCTATTAACTTTGAAAATGACCCTTTAAACTAGACGTGACTGACATGGATGACCTTAATGCATTAGTATTGTCAGTGTAACATCTGTCAAAGTTACTGTAATCAAAAGACAGCCAACTATTACAACTGCAAGAAAGTGTTTTTATAAGTTACATGTAAGAATGTCTTTCTCTGTGTAGGAGTTTGTGGCATAAGGTCATTAAAGTATTGTTATAACAAAGTTAATAAAAACAGGTTGGTATTACAGATACTGAGTTCAAAAGAAGATAGTGGTTAGCTAATTGTGCTTTCTCCTGCTCCTATTGAAATATTCATGAAATTCATAAGGATATTTTCTAACTACAGTGCCACTGAAAACTAGGAACAATATTTGGCCATCTTGCCAATCTCAGGAACAGTTTAGTTATTTCTGCAATGAAAACACAACACTCTGTGATGTAACAAGAGTGAAACACAGGCAAAGATTTACCTAACTAAACATTTAAGTTGTAATTATGAAATAGTATAAGAAGCATGAATGGCCAAAAAGAAAGAGAATGAGTAAATACATTATGACACATCTTTGTAACTGAATCTTAAGCACTCACTAAAAAGGTGATTTTGATGAATAATTTGGCATAATATAAATAGAAGCCTAACATAAAACTATTTGTTTACATTGTTAACAAATATGCAGGCATAGAAAAAAGCAATAGAACATATATGACATATATGAAAATATTAGTGATTCTTGGATAACTAGTGATTTTATGATCTTTATATCTTTCATACCTCTGCAAATGGTCTGTGTATATTTTCATAATTTCTTATATGTATGATAAACTATCAGGTACACGTCATACTTTAATGTAATACATTTTGAATCCAGTGTTAAATTATTACTGTGTGTCTATCTATAGATTTAATAAAAAATATTTCCTGCATAAATAAAAATGTATATATCCACAGGGTATCTATGTTGGCCTTGGAAATATATACCTCTTCTCAGTACTGGCTCCTGTTTGTCTTTATTTTACCTCTTTTTTCAGGGTACTGCTGACATATAAATACTGAGAAAAACAGTAGAATAATATCTTTATTTTCTTATTGGATGGGAATATGAAAGTAAAAACAAATAACTACGGCATAGTCTGACATAGAAACCAAGAGCCAAAACAAAATGCCACACAATTTTAAAATGGGTATTTATAAAATTATTTTCCCCAAATTATTTATATAATGAAGTGAAATGTGAGTAGTGTATTTGTGCATAGCTTAATTAAGTTCAAAGGAAAATTTCTATTATATGCCCAGAGTGCAGCAGGCAAGGGTATTTTTTTTACGTGGCTGCTGTGGAAATATTATTTAAAGATTTATTCTCCACATTACAAAGCAAAAGGACAAGATTATTTGAAGGACTCTCTGTCTCTCTGCTGCAGTTTGATTGGGCAAGGCGATGTCACATGGCCATAAACAATCATAATGAGGAATGTTTACAAAATAAATTGTGAAAAGAAAAGCTGCCACAGCTTTTATAACTGAGGTGACTTACCTTCTTTTTTTTTTTTTTTTCTTTTTGAGAAACTAATAGGCTTATTTATTCTATAGAACAACATAATGGAAGTTTTCACACAAGAATAAATCTTGTGAAACATACTGTACTTTTTCACATATCATTCAAAAAACTGAAGGTGAGGACATGGCCTTTTTTATTTTAAATCATTAGGGGAAAAATGAAAGGAGAGCTACTGGGGCAGGGTGAGGGTGTCAATCAATGCATCTTAGAAGACAGTGTTCTCATGTCATTTTTTTAAATGTTGATTTCCATCATTGCTTTCCTTTGCAGACCAGAAATCAGTGTCAGTGAGAGGACTATACTGTGTGGCAAACAGTGGGGATCAGGTGTCCAAGTTTACTGTAGAAATATCTTCGTGTTCAACAAAAGAGAGTGTGTTCTTTGTTTTACTTAAAAGACCTAGTTCATAATTATCCAGGTTTGAAATCTGATTGTCCTGGCCTCTTGCCATGCGAATTTTGATGGGACAGAACACCACCAATTGGGATTTTAAGAGCTTTCATATTATCTATACCTACAAAGGTTACTTAGCTCATAGATATTACCAGAAGTAAAATAGGGACACACTAGATATCAATTTTATCTTTTCTTTCTCTTCTCCATTGCTCCTGTTCACCATCTTGGTGGTTAATTAACTGATGATTGGACTTAAATTACCTAAAACATCAAGCAAAGTTTTCCTGGAAAGATTTTATACTAGAAAGAAAAGTACCCACTAAATCTTTAAACTATATTGAAATTATATTGACACATAGATGATAACCCTAAGCAATCATCCCCCTAAAATTAATGGCCTAGCAAGCCTTTGGATCTGAGTTAATCATGGTTTTCAAGGGACTGAGAAATCCCAGAAGTGTTTGAGATCTGATTGGCTTATTAGTTTGTTTACAAAGTTGTTTCTAATAAGCTAGAACTTTTTGTACCTTGAACTTTGAAACACTTATTTTTGTAAATAAAAATGTACTAGCAGAGAAAGATAAGGAAGTTTGATATTGAGAGAATAAAAAATGAAAATAAAGTGGTTCCTGATAAGTGTTATTCTTACTATATCTCTGAAAATTTGAATAGTTTTCTGTACACTGAAACAAGGTTTGCAGGTCAGAATTATTGAGTCTGGTATCTAAAATAAAAAAGATGTAATTATTAGAAAGCCTACAAGAAAAGTACTATATACTGAATTCAGAAAATATGTGGGAAACTTTAACTGTGTACCTGTAATGGCCAGGTGCTTTATATCCGAATTTTTAGACCTGGACACTGAGGCTCTAGGGAGGTTTGTGTGTACATATTTATGTAACCCAAGCCATACTTTCAGGGGGTAGCAAAAATATGAGATTACACTGTTACTCCCTCACTATGTCTATCATTTTCTTACCACTAGTCTTATATTTTTCCATTATTGATTTGTTTATTTGTGTCAAGGAAGAGGGGGTTGGAATGAAAACTAAGAAGCAGCAAAGGTAAATTTCCGGTAATGTTGCCATCAGAATGACAACGGCAGTCTAAGTCAAAGGGAAAGGGAATGAGAGCCGTGTGGAAAAAAATTGCTTTGTCCCTCAGCATGACCATGATAACAACCAAATCGAAACCACTGAGGAATTTCAAAATGAATACTCTTACCTACTCCTACAGTAAACAGCAGCAAAAGGAAAACTGTGTAGATTAATTTCTTCTTTTAATTTGTTTTTTGGTGTTCTCTCAATGACTAAATTTGCTAAAGGAAAGGGGTTTTATATTCATTTCAACATAAAAGATTAAATATATGAAAATCAATGACCTAGAAAGAAGACATACTTGTCTTGTGACATTTGTAAATCAATCATTTCAATGAAAAGTGTGGATATCAAATATATGTGTGTATGTATAGTTAGGTTACAAAATAAAGAGCAAAACATGAATTTTCAAATGTCTACATCAATTTCTGAAACAAGTCATGGATTGGTAAATTACCTTTTCAAGTAATTTATTTTCTAGAAAGCATTATGAATGATGATAACCTATATATGCTACCCAGAGACTATCTAGTGAATATTTTTTAATTATTTGAATAACAATTTAATTTTTAATGCAATGATTCCATTTTAATTTAGTTTTAAACTACTTAGTAAAATACTTAAATAAATTGACAAACTTTTACATTAAATAGCTTAGTATGTTGTTGTGGAATAATTTAATCTTTTCTGGCATAGGGTTGGGCATCAACATAGAATTAATGTGTACCTGAACTTCTGCTACATAAAAGTCAAATTTGTGTAAAACACATATTCAATTTAATGGTATCAAGAATCAGTAGAATATTTAAGGACAAACAATGCTGAGGTAGCAGGAGAATCACTCATGAGACTGAAAAACTAGTGTAATATAGAGTGGGGCAAAGTAGGTTTACAGTTGTTCATATGGGAAATAATACAATAAATAATAATACAAGAATAAATTCTGTGTTTTGCATACTCACAGCTATAAACCTACTTTTTCCCCACCCTGTATAGACAGAGAAAATAATATTTTTAAAAATACAGAAGAGATAAAATAATGGAAGACTGAACAGATAAAGGATAGAAAATCATATAAATTGACAATGGATAGATGTGTATTTTTAGAATACTATTTTTGAAGTACTTTGTTACTATACCTAAATATGCAATAATTTCCAAAATCAAAATTTCATTTTTATACAGAATACATATTTTGAAATCAAAGGATAGGTTTCTGTTTGAAATTACATAATTACTTCTAAATATGACACTAGAATATTGTGTATTTCTGATTATATGTTTAAAATAACAATTACAAATTATTCACATAATAGTCAAAATGTTATCTTTTTCTTCCAAGTGACACAATGTTTATGACAGTCTTTTACTCTCACCAATTTATTAAAATATTTATTCAAATTTATAATAGAAAAAACATTAAAAATGTCTAATTCACTACATTACTATTTACTTAACTGTTTCGAAAAGTCTCCTTTTATTCTGGTCATTTTAGTTTGCTTCTCTGCAGCAATCTAAATTGTTCACCATTTTCTCTTTGAAAAATTTCTCTTTCCTTTGTGATATACTATCCATATAGTATGCTTTTTTCTTTTTTTAAAGAATTTATTTATTTATTTTTAGAGAGAGGGGAAGGAAAGGAGAGAGAGAGGGAGAGAAACATCAATGTGTGTTTGCCTCTTGCATGTCCCTTACTGGGGGCCTGGTGCGCAGCCGAGGCATGTGCCCTGACTGGGAATTGAATCAGCGACCCTGTAGTTCTCAGCCTGCGCTCAATCCACTGAGCTACATCAGCCAGGGCTGCTTTTTTCTTTTATTTGCAACTCCCCTAGATAAATTTCCATTCATTTTCCCTTCTTCAAAAACACTTAAATAAGTGTTTCACACACACATATATTTTTATTTAATTTTTATCCCCTTCAACTTTTGTGAATTTTTTTCCTTCATTCATTTTTTATACAACATCCATCCATCTATTCATTGATCCAGAATTCATTCAGAACCTACACTTGGTTAGATGTTAGGGATATGGAAATAAATTACATGTACTTCCTTCCTCATTCTGGAGAAGTGGAAAAAAAAACATATATGTATAAGTATATGAAGTGATTCAACCAAGAAGATGATGGATAGGTTTCAAAGATAAAATCCTGCCAATTATTGAAAAGCAAATATGTGTGTTATCCAGGTGGTCAAAAAGGCATGGAGATTCTACTGTAATTGAGTGGGGAAGAAATGACAGCACTTGTGAATATTTAATATTTCAATATGACTGGAGTGAAGAGGAGAGAGTGCAAAGAACAGGATGGAAAGATGAGCAGAATTCAGGAAGGAAATAAAATGTCTTACATAGAATTCAAGAGTTAGGTGCTATTCTATAGCAAATAGAAGCTTGATTTGGACATGGGATGTCTAAGGGAAAGGGAGTATTCTTGAATGATTCTTTTTTTTTTCTTTGCTTGTTTTGTTTATAATTATTTTAGAAAAATGATGGTCATAAGAAAATTGAGAAGGAAGAGAGCTAGGAAAGGGAAGAGAGGACGCTTTCAGACAACAAGGTAGAATTTTTTAAAATGGAGTATTTGGATCATATTTCAGGTAGCAGGTGTCCTTAGAATGCACGCACCTACCTGCAAGCTTCCAGCATGTTGAAGCCCTGAGAGAAGTTCAATTTGCCAAGAGTTTATTTATGCAATGGAGTTAGTTTTGAAAAATAATTGCAAACATGCACAAAATATGTGTTAAAAACTTTGATGTATTTTTATAATAATTAATGAAGACATATTACAATATTTGCAATCGTTAAAAAGTAGGTGTTGGTAAGAGAAATGTCCACAATATAGTAGATGAAAAAAGCAAGTTCACAGTTTGCAATATCTGTGTGTCAGTATACACATATATATGTGCATTAATATAGAAAACCTTGAAAAAGATTAGTATACATCTAATGTTGTAATCTTGAATCAATGGGATTATGGACAATTATGATATTTAATTTATGCATTTTGGAATTGGTTTAATACTATAATATGCATGTAGTAGAATCATGTGTATATTTGTCACTTTTATAAGTCAAAAATAATCTAATATTGACAAATTCAACTAATATCATCATAATAATTTTAAAAGATAGATAGATGCATTTCAATTTTTGAAGGGACAGCACGTGTGTGGGAGAACCACCTCCATTTAGGATAGAATATTCATTCATCTCAATATATAAAGAAGATCATTGAATAAAAATTTATGTAATTGAGAAAAAGTCACAACTATAGAATGAAACCTAGTAAGTCTAGTATCATAGAAAGCTAAGAAGGAGAACTGTAATACCTTTAGGCTATCATAATGTGCATATTTCCAGGACAGATTTTCTCCCCAATTTTAGGTTCAAGTACCCACCAGCCCACTAGTTATCCCGTTGTGAATGTTTTGCATGTAACTCAAACTTAGCATGTCAGAAAAATTTATTAAGTTTCCATCTCCCACCTAATTTTCAAAAGTGCTTTCTTTTCTTAATTTTACAGTTTCACTAATGGCATGGTATCTATCACTTTATTGTGAG
Organism: Micronycteris hirsuta; assembly: GCA_004026765.1. Lineage (NCBI taxonomy): Eukaryota > Metazoa > Chordata > Mammalia > Chiroptera > Phyllostomidae > Micronycteris > Micronycteris hirsuta. Next base: position 9,780 of record PVJI01006074.1, on the reverse strand, counting down.
TAGAAATCTTAATAATATTGTTTACTTCTCTAGTTACCAATGTGCATAACATATTCAGCTGAGCTTAAGTCCTGTTGACCTCGCCTTCTTTTTCTCTGTCCCATCTGCTTCATCCCTGGCCCACATTCTTCCACTGCTCTTGTTCAGGAGGTCATCGTTTTTCACCTGGACGGCTGGAACAGCTTCTTCATTCTTCTCTGCTTTTCAGCCCTTCCCCTGTCAGTTCATTCTCCACAACACAGTGCGCTCTCTGTCTCTCTCTCATCAAAATTCTAAAGCAAAACTCTTGCCATACTGAACTTCACTTCCTATTCCCACTCTCAAAACAACTGCTTTAGGCACTACCAAACAATTCTGTATTTTTCTTAGAATCTCTCTTTCTCCTTAAGACTTGTCACAACACAGTATTATTACTACCTCCATTGTTGAATCTCTACATGATGAAAACTGAGATAGAAAGACTTATATCTTAGTCATCCTTTTTCATAATCCTTTCCTTGTTTCTTCAATTATAGTTTACATTCAATATTATTCTGTATTAATTTCTGATATACAACATAGTGGTTAGACAATCATATACTTTACAGAGGGATCCCTTTGATATTTCAAGCACCCATCTGGCCTCATACATAGTTATTACAATATGATTGACATTTCCCTATGCTGTAATTTACACCTTTGTAACTATTCTGTAACTACCTATTTGTACTTCTTAATCCCTTCACCTTTTCCACCCAGACTCCAACTTCCCTCTCCATTGTGATTCTTAACACAGGGCCTTACATATAGTAATCATTTGTTGAAGAAACAAGTAAATTATTAATCTATGACATGTGGGCTTAAGAACTGATTTTTCTTATTCAAAAGTATGAATGAATAATTGAAGTACAAAAAATCATGAAGCTAAACAGATATAATACCACAGAAATTGTGTTTACTAACTGGAAAAATATTTTCTTTTCACTTAAAATTTTTGGTGTATATTGTGCTGTGTTAATAACTATTTAAGAAATCAAGATAATGTATCTATTATAAAAATTTATTTAAAGAAAAAATTAGGAAAAATAATTTCTTAAAAAATGGCATCTCTTACAGAGTCTCAGAATAACATAAATAACCCTGGCTTGTGTAGCTCAATGGATTGGGGGTAGGCTGTGAACCAAAGGGTCACAGGTTCAATTCCTAGTCAGGGCACATGCCTGGGTTGAGGGCCAGGTCCCCAGTAGAGGGTATGCAAGCGGCAACCACACACTGATGTTTTTTTCCCCTCTCTTTCTCTTTCTCTTCCCCTCTCTCTAAAAATAAATAAAATATTTAAAAAGAAAAGAATAACATAAATAAGAATGCAATTCTGGGGGGAAATGTTGTAATAAAAATCCCTAGTTTAACTTTGTGGACTATTCTCATACAAACCAACCTTAAATTTGAAATAAGGCATTAAGCTCTTAAATTTGCCCAATCTTTGTTAATCTTATATATAAAGGCACAACTATCTTTGTCATTTTTCTTCAATTTAGCATCATGGTCAAGTTAAGCATGGTTGCTTTTGTAGTAAATACGAATGAGGTTCTGTAGCAGGCAGTTAGACATAAACAGAGTAGGAACGATAGACCAGGTTAAAAAGGTCACCAGTTTGAAAAGCCCTGGGTACCTAGCAATGGACAATTATTATTTAGGACCTTACCCCTAGAGTGACCTTTCCTCCCCTGGCATATTGCTGGTCATGTGATTTAGACCCCCTGGCCTTTCATATCACTGGTCATGTTGTTAGGACCCTCCTTGGACCTTCCTTGACCTAGCATGTTGCTAGTCATGTGGCAGACCCCCTTAGAGCCTCATATGACTCCCATGAAACCCTTGCACAACCACTTCCTTAGGCATTAAACCCACAAGACAATGAGATTCTGACCCCCATAAAATAATCTTAGGAACAAAGCCTTGGATCTGTTGACCACAGAGATGAAGTTTTGATCAAACTAGAGATAGTATCTAGGCCTTGGTTGTGTTTTAGCTCCAACCCCAGTAAAGCAGCAAGGCCAGGTGTAGCAATGCCATGGCTGACATCAGGACTAGCTGATACTAATGACCCCTGATATTGACCAATCAGGAAAGACCATGACCCTGAAAGGACACACCTAGAAAGCTGATGATAATTCTAGAATTCCTGGTAAAAACCCTCAAGATGAAAGTCTCTCTCTCTCTCCCCGCCTCCCCCAAGCATGCCTGCACCTTTCCCCTTCTCTTTTCCTTAGGTGCATGCTTTCTGCCATTCTTTTCCTAAGCTCCAAGGGCCCTTCTTTTGCCTCTGTAACTTGTTTCCTGAGCCCATGCAGCCAGCCTGGCTAGCCCACTGCCTCCATGGCTCATTTCTACTCCTGTGATTTTCTAAATAAACTTTTGTTGTATTTGAGTCTTGGATTTGAAATCTTTCTTAGACAGAACTCAAGTACTGAGGTTATTGAACCAAGGTTCAATTGCTGATAACACTCTGGTGCTATTCTGCCGCTGATAGTTCAAGATCTGAGAGAAAGCTGGAGAACAATTTTCAACATAATGTGCGTGGCTAAGTTCGTTGGAGCATTGCACTGTGACTGAAGGGTTGCAGGTTCAATTCCTCATCAGGTCACATGTGTGGGTTGCAGCTTCAGATCTGAGTTTGGGCACATGTGGTCTCTGGTCTGGGTGCATATGATAGGAAACCCATTGCTGCTTCTCTCTCATCAATAGTTCTCTCTCTTCTTCTCTTTCTAAAAGCATTGAAAAAAAGTCCTTGAGTGAGAATATTTTTTTAAAGTATGTGTTACTTCAAATAAAACACTTTTAGATATTTGAATTGATTAAAATATTATTTATCAAAGCAAATAAACAAGAATCAAGAATTGAGAAGGGGGTGGATATAGAGTATAGGGATTTTTAAAGTACAATTTTTATATTTAATTTCCAAAGTTCAAATGCTTACTATTTTATCCCCGGGCTATTACAGTGGCCTCCTGGCTAGATACTTGATCCATGTGTTGGATCTTGCCTGTGAACCCTAAAACATTAATTGGTTATCTTTGTAATAATGCTTCTCCAGGACATAAATAAATACTAGAAACATTAATTTAGCTATTGAATTATTTCTGGTATATTAGGGATTCACCTTTTAAACATTTCTATAATATGTGAACTGTATCAATTAAGACTGGTGTTTACTTAAGAATAACTGAGGCCCAAAATATCAATGACTGAAAGTGACTGAATTTTATTCACTGTTCACGTATAATTCTTAAGGCAAGTAATTAGGTGATGGCAGAGCAACTTTACTACATAAAGTCCTTAGAGACCTGAACTCTTTGCAGCTCTGTGCCTAGCCATCCCTAAAGTGTAGTGTTCTTTCTCATAATTTAAAATATAGTTGAAGTATTGATATCTATGTTCTAAGAAGGAGGTGGGGAAAGGAGTAAAGAAGAAAAGAGAACATGCTGTCATATAAAATTTCTACTTCCGTCTCAGGCATAAGAACAGACCTAATTAACAGGGAACTTTGAAACTGTGTGTTTGTTCCAAGTGTACAGGCACCAGGTTCTAAGTCAATGACTACTCATGAAAGGAAGATTAAGTGTTAAGATGAAAAATACACTCTCCTGCACACTCTACTGTTTTCCACTATGTTCTATTTTTTTCTTAAATATGTTTATTGATTTTAGAGAGAGGAAAGGGGGAGAGGGAGAGAGAGAGACATCGATGAGAGAGAGAGAGACATCGATGAGAGAGAGAAACATTGACTGGCCACTTTCCACACTGTGCTGACCTGGGGAACAGACAGTAAACCCATGCATGTGTCCACCAGGAACTGAACCTGTATGGGACAACACTTCAACCAGCCGAGACACACAGGTCAGGGCACTGCTGTGTTCTCTTGGCTCCATGTTGATACATCTTAACTCTTTTAGGCGGAGGGCATCAAAGATCAGGACAAATATGCAAGCAGCATATTGCCAATCTTTCTGTAGTCCACTAATAAAAATTAATTCCCTCCTGGTCCAGAGTTTCTTCCAAACATCGATTTGCCTGGTAATAGATTAGACCAAGTGGTTTATAAAAACCTCTTTTTAACCACATCTGCAGAAAATAGAACATATTTGCCATACTTAGGATTTCTCAAGAGTTCAGTGTCTCTCCTCCACTTAAATCCTTTGGAAATTCTGCCTGAGACTCCTATTCAGGTGGAGTTAGCTGATATGGAACTAGAGCGTAGCTCTTATTAACGTGAAAATGAGCCCTTGAATTCCACCTGAGATTTTAGGTCACCTCAATCTTGTGATCATTAGAATGAAAACAGCAGTTTATTCCTCTTAATTGTGCCTAGACCTTTGAATATCTTCCTGAATGGTCTGGAATGGTCTGATTGGCACACTCCATTTCTCTCAACATAATGAATAACATACATATCCACATTACTTTATATTAGCAAACTTTCTGAAAAAATGCATTTATGTACTCGGTATATTATGTAATCAAGCATATTATTATTAGTGTACTGTAATAATGTACCCTAATTCTATAGATTTCTTTTTTGATCATTATTATTAAATATAGTATAGTCATTTTGTTCCTGCTGCCTGCAAAAATGTTCTGCATTTTCTTATCTTGTTTTTACTGCATAGTGAGGTAGTAAAACCAGTTGTTAGGAGTGAGGTAATGTAGTCAAACTACCTGGGTTCACACATACTATGAGGAGCTTATAATAGATAAGTTATTAATATATCTCTGTGTTGTACATCCTTCACTGTAAAAGACATATTTTAGCAGTATCTACATTGCTAAGAACATTAAATCAGTTCTTGGAACACGAACACTTGAAAAATCTTAATATTATTATACTTTCTCCCTAAAATTATTGTACTTTATGTCAATGTAAGAAACATACAAAACTGTAGAGCATTTTTATGAGTTTATTTGACAGATGACAATTGCCAAGAATTAAAATCTCAATGAATTGAGAAAGTGCTCTGGAGAATGGCAGTTTTGCAATTCATTTTTTACATTAAAATTAAAGGAGGAGACATAGGGGTTACATGGGTTACATGAAATTCGTTGTGGTAGATGAGGGAAGCAGGAAAAAGCAAAGCAGGCAAATCTCTGAGACTGAATAAAGAGCAAACGGAGAGATAAATAATTTTTTCACAGTGGTGGGTACAGGATAGTTAACAATTAATATTCACTACACAGAGAAGGCAGGGAACAAGATGACAAGGAGGGTTTCCGTGGCCTGGTGCTCTGGTAGGAGATTGTGCCCTGAGGGGTTTGGGAAAAAGGGATTACTCTGACATTCCAAAGGTGTGTTATCATAGATGCAAAAAGTTAGGAGACAGGCTCAGGTAAAGAAAGGACAGACCATTGTCAGAGAAGATACTTGTTTTTAGTTCAAAAGTTTTAGTTTCAGACCATTCCATCTGGTTACTTTAGGTCTCTGAGTTTGTAAGGCTACTGTATAGGTGTCTCCTGACCTTCTTAGGTTTAATGTGAGGCCCCTTTTTCATCCACACTTGGTAACTAAGCACATGTATCGCCATATTGAATAGGGCCGTCACTATCTAATCTCCTGTAATACTTTGCCAAAACTCTCTTAAGGTACTTACCAGAGTGTATCATTTACCAGGATGCTCTGTGTGTATCTGTTATTTTGATGAAATTGTGAATTGTTAAAGAGTAGGTTTTATGTCTCCATCTATGATTTATCTGTAATGCTTTCCATTCATAGTAGTAATTTAGTATTTATTTGTTTAATTACATTTAACTATTTAGAAGAAAGAGATACAAGCATACCATCTACAGTATTGTTTAGCTTTTCAAAATTTTTCTTGATTTTGCAATTTGATATCTAATATGAAAAATATGTTTTCAGACTAGGGACATAATCCTTTTTGCTCTCCTTTGCCTTATTTGCCATACTAACAGGTATTTATTGATGGATCAACTTATGGGGATTTCATTTCATATCATTCTGTATGTTCTGCAGACTTTGGAGAATATTCACCAGTTTGTATTTAGCTCAAACGTGCCTTCTCCCTGGAACCTTCCCTCACCAGCCCCCAAATATTTTGTTGCTTTTTATTCTTGGATCTCATAATAACTTTTAGTGATATATTTACATGTTTACATTCACAAAATGTATACTTTTGGGGGACAGTTACTATATTTTTACATTTTTATTATGTAATGACTTATTATCCTACATGCTATAAGTGAAAGATTTTTGAGACAATAAGTGTGTATGCTCAGTATTCTATTTTTTCTTGTCAGCATTTATTGAATTATATAATGAGAATTCATTGTCAACATAATGATCCCCAAACACTGCATAATTATCAAGGTAGTTAAATAGAATTAAACAGTTCATTGACTCACTATAGCAGTAAATAAACAAATATTTGAGAAAGATCCTTAGTGAGACATAGAGGCAGTGAAGTTTGTGTTTTTGCAACCAGATTGGCTCCCTTCACATTCTGCCTCTGCCTGTTATCAGATAAGCCCTTGGAGAGATTATTAACCTCTCTGGGTCTCAGTTTCTTTCCTGCAATGTAGCGATAATTGTCCTCAACTTGTAGGATTGTTGGGAGGATCAAATGGGTTAATAAATGTAAAGCCCTTACAGTTACATCTGAGACATGGTAAGCAGTATTTAAGTATTTTCTGTATCATACTAATAAAACATTCAGTTAAATATGGTGCCCCTTTCCTGAGCATTTCCATGAATAATTTAACCACCCAGTGTTGTTCACCTGTGTTCTTTGCATGGTCTGTATGTATTGTTGGCATTGGAAAGAGAATTTTAATAGATACTGAAGTCACTAGAAAGGAAGGATGAGGACAGTGAGCCCAAGAGGAGAATAGAAAATGTGGGTCGGCAGAGGAACCGGATCGGCAGGACAAAATCTGTCTCAGACACAGCTACCCAGATCCAGGAAGGAATCAAAGCCAGGTGGCAGCTGATGTGGCATTTGGACTGTGATAGCAGAACTCAGTTGCAGTTGAATAGTTCTTCCTCTTAAATAACATCATGCATTTTAATGGTTTCATACTGAATGTTTCAAGGCACATTTTATAAGTCGAAACTGCCATCTTCTCAATTTCATTTGTCATTTGGATGCCAGAAGCCCAAAGCCTCCTTTCACATATCCCCCTGAGAAAGCAGCCTTATTGAAAAATACTTGTTTTCATCTGTTCCCATGAATATATACATTGAAATGCAAAAGAATAATTTCCTTTGCCTCTACATTGAAAAGTTCTACCCTTGTGATTTTAAAAACTGGGTTTTATATTAGTTTTGATACTTTACTTTTTCTAGATACTGAATTTGGAAAAAGTCTTCTTGCTACTTACTTTCTAGTCCTTCAGAATTTTTACTATATTTTATAGCATTTTTCTTTTTTTATTGCTTTCTTTCATAAGTAATACGCAATTGAATATAGGTTAAAGAAAAGTATTTTGTTTTCTTGTGATTTTTTCCCTGCATTAGATTTCTTGTGATTTCCCTTTGTAACCAAGAATATCAATTCTAATGTCAGTTTACTATTTGCCTTTACATATTTTCTTGCTATATTTCTGGTAGCCTCTTTACATTTTTTCTTTTAAGGTAGGTATGTAAAATGACAATAGACAGAATCAAAATATTAGGTTGTTTTAGGAAACTAGTTTACATTGCAACTAATAAGTAAAATCTTGAAGCATTTAGTTGCCTACCTTGCTGAAGAGAACTCAAAGAAGACCACACAATTTTTTCATCATGTAATTTTTTATAAGTAACTGTCATGATATTGTACTACCTAGTCACTTCTATGCTGTTGAATAAGAACTATGGACTATGGGCCTATTTTTTTTAATCCTCATGTAAAGGCATTCTTTCATTGCTTCTAGACAGAAAGGAAGGGGAAAGAGAGAGAGAGAGACAGAGAGGGAGAGTGCAACACCAATGGTCAGTGTAAGAGAAAACATCGATCGGTTTTCCTCTCATATGCTCCCCAACCAGGAATCGAACCTGTGGCCTTTTTGTCCACAGGATGACGTTCCAACCAACTGAGCCACATTGACAAAGGCAAGGCCTACTTTTGACAGGTGATTCTTCAGATTCTCCATTAGTTAATATTATTTTTAGCGTCTTAATTTTAGCAGTTGGATAGTAGAGACTGAAAAATAAGATGTCTCATGTACTAGAGGCTGTGATTGAGCAAAAAAGATAAAATTAATTTTCCTGCATTTTAAATTAACTGTTTCCCAATCATAGGCTTTTTCAGTGCGCTTTACATACAAAGCGGGCCCCAAAATGGAATTTATTTATTTTAAAAATTGTTTCTTCTTATTTGTTTAAACTCCAGTCACCTTCAGAGTATTCTGCTGCATTTGATACAATACACTTATCACAATGTTTTTTTTCCACTGCGCAAAACAGTTTTTGAACTTGCTGATTTTGATGCCTTTTAGTCCTTCTACTGTTTTTTGTTTTACCTCTTCCATATCAGCAAAGCATTTCCCTTTGAGGACTTTTTTCATCCAGGGAAACAAAAAAAATATGTCTCTCAGGGCAAGAACAGATGAATAGGCAGGGTGGGACGCAGAGGACATGCCGTTTTTGTTAAAAATCTGCTGAACAGTCAGTGTGGTGTGGGCAGGTGTGCTCATAAATCACCCATCATGAAATGGCCAAATGCTTTGAAAAAGTCCTCAAAAAAAAAAAAAAATCACTGAAGCTGAACGCAGCCTCTCACAGCAATGCCAACTGGTACTCTGGTTCAAATGGGTTTCTGGAACACGCATCTAGTTGGGGAAGCCTCTGCTACAAGGGGACTACCCGCCAGAAAACACTTCTGGATTTTTTGGGTCCCACCTCATACAATTTTTAGGAGACATTGGTCTTCTTTTGCCTCTTGGTCTTCCATTCCTCAGGAACTGATTCTCTATCCCCGTGACAATTTTATTGTCACTTAGACTTGCTTGCCCCAAGTCTAAGTCCCCCATGGCCTACTCTGCTGGTTAAAGTAGTAGATATCAGTGGCTAAACATGGCTTAAAGGAAAATGAGATGCATTGCAATGTTAGTTTAACTTCATTACTCATAGAAATATAGAATCTATCTTTCTGTTCTGAAAAATAGAGTACAAATTCTCTAGATTGTTTGGAATATTTTATAAGATTCTTTGTAAATGTACTTCATAGTAAATTTATTAAAAAAAATAACTGATCTATATCACAATCTCAATTTGATGGGGAAACAAATAACAAACATCACCCCCTTACTTAATTAGTACTGCTGTGCTCTCCTTCAAGGAAATCCCTTGAGTTTCTGGCATTCAAAGATAGCTTCTCTTGTGAGCCACACACTGGAGTAGTTCAGAACTCTTCAGCAATATTCTGCTGGAGTCCCAAACCCTCTTACCTGAGTTCTTCTTGCCTACTCTGTAGGCCTCTTGGTGGGCGCATCTCTTAATTCTTTTTTTAATTGATATCCCCCTGCTCAAATAGGAACCGAGGGTAGAACAGCAACGCCTAGCAACAAGGGAGATAAACTATGGCAGCCTCTCATTTTAGCAGGTGTCCCTGATTTCATCCTATGGATCCCTCTTCCCTCAGATTTTCCTCCTGTCAGGTATGTAGCTCCAACTCTTCAGATGCTTCTTCCCCATCCAGTCAGTATTTTATAAAAATCTCAAAGGAAGGAAAGGAACATTCTCAGGACTCTCTGTCCATGAATGTCCTAACATTTCTCCATGTTTCCCAGCTGTCTGCTCACGCCGCTAGG
>PVJI01006073.1:0-90055 GCA_004026765.1 Micronycteris hirsuta | reverse complement strand
GACCTGCGTTTTCCTCATTTCCAGCAGAGCCCCCAAGGGCCAGTGCTACCAGCAGAGATTCGAGGAGCAGGGAGTCAAATGAAAGCAGCAGACGCTCCAGGCCAGGCTGGCTGGGCCGGTTCCTCTGAACTCGTCAAGCACGATTCTCCCTGTTTCCCGGGTGGGGCTGGGACCTGGGGCCCCTATTCTGTCATCACCCAACCAGGCTCCCCACCCTGGGGCCTCTTGATCTGCAGAAAGGCTGGTTTTGAACTCCTGAACTCTGAACGATGGAGGGGGAGAGAGAAAGTGGCTGCAGACAGGGGTTCCCAGTCTGAGCCCTAAAAATGGAGGCCTGGCTTTGCCTCTGATTCTTGGCCTTCTCCCAGCTGCTTTGGCCCCTGGTAGCTGGAAGTTTAATCTCTGCACAGCTTGGGTCAGGGGCCCAGGGAGAGACGGGGTTGGGGATGGGGATGTTTTCCAGTACAAATAAAGTGGAGATCCCCCCTACGTGCACAGCTCACTCCCTTTCCCCAGTGAACATACTTCTAAAATGAGGATCTTTCCCCAACCCCGTTAACTCAGCCAGTACGCAGGAGGAGAGCCCAGGTGCCCGCCCATTTGAGACGCACACCCTCAGGCCTGCTTCCCCGGTCTGTCTGCGCTGGTGGGCAATTTCTGAGACTGTTCTAAGCTCCATGATCTCAGGACTCAGAGTCCCATTTCTTTCTCCTGAAAGCGCAGCTCTACCCCAGCGTTAAGCGGGCCACCAGAATGGGAGGGCTCTGAGGGAGTCCCTGGAGGCTGGACCTTCCCAAGACTGTTCACGTGAAGCTGCCTGGCCCTCAGCAGTGGCTCCAAGTGGCCAGAACGGAGTGGGAAGAGGCCCGGTGTGCCCCTCCCCCGAAGAGGGGCGCCAGCTCCTACCTGTTGCTGCTGGAAGTGCAGCAGCTCCGCAGGGCTCATCTCGCCGTTGCTGTCTGCTCCCGCCGCCGCGTCCCTGCCTGCACCGCCTCCAGCAGTGCCCGCAGCCCCAGCCCCGCCGCCGCTGCCGCTGCCATCGGCCTGCCCGGAGAGGCTGCCCACACCGTTCTGACCAGACGGAGCTGACCTGATTGTCTCCGAGGCGGATTCCACCATCATGTCGCTCTAGCGGGACCTGGAGGGGGAGGAGAGACATGGCAGGGAGGGGCTGAGGCTCCAAAATAGACAGGCAGGGCCGGTTCTGCCCAGGGTAGCAACTGATGCCCCTCGACAAACCCTCCCCAGCACCACCACCTGGCATCCCCACCCTGGTCCTGGGGCACGCCCTCTTCCTCTTCGATTTCTGGGGGGCTACTTCCAGGACTGCTCTTGGGGTACAGCCTCTCCCAGTACCACGCTCCCCCTAGGCCCCAGTAAGAGGCAGCTCCAGATTGAAGGCGCACCCCAACCTTGGACTTTCCCTTGACTGGATTTCCAGAAGACCTCTGCAGAGCAAGGGGGGAAGAAATTCCTATGCCCCCCGCCCCTGCCCCACCTAAAAACCTGTTTTGGCCTCTTCGTCCAGGCCAGGGCTTGGGAGCACGGGGAGAAGAGAGGCAAGGGTGCTGCAAGGACTTAAAAGCAGATGAGCTATTCAGTGGGACTCGCTACATCGCTTGTGACCGCCTCCCCCTTCCCCGTTGGCACGAACACCTGTAATGGCCATCGTGTTTGTTCTCCTAGGTGGGGAGTTCCCCCAGGGCAGGGGCATCCTTATAGAGTCTCTTTCCCAAGGGCACAGATGCCCCAATCAATGTTTGTTCCATAACAAGAACGACTGCCAGTAGTCCAGCAGCTACTGGGAGCCAGACTCAGCGTGGCGGAGCTGCGGTGAAGGCAGCTGTGGTCCCCCTTCTCTGACCGTCCATTCTAAGGCTGCAGGCTAGGGTCTGGCCAAAAGTAGGCACTCACTACTAGTTTGTCTCTAATAGGCACTGTGATCCTAATCACAGGAACTGTGAGAGTTACCATCATCCTGACTTGACAGACGGGAAAGCTGAGGGTCCAGAGTCTGGGGATCTACGGAGGCAAGGAGTCAAGGCCTGAATCCTATACTCTCCTCGCCCCACCCAACCCCCCCCCAAAAAAAAAGTGGTTGAAACATCCCCAGAAAGACAGAGGGTACGTTTGGGAGTGTCAAGGATAGTAAGGAGAAGGAGGAGGCCTGAGCTTCTTTCTACAGCTTACGGAGGCCCCGCTGTTTCAGGGGCTTGTACACACAGTGGGTGATGGGGGAGCTTTAGCTCACAGAGCTGCTCTCCAAATCTGGGATGTCTCCGACTATTCCCCAGAGCTCCTTGAGAGGCACATGGATTTCAGTGAAACAGGACACAGCTGGTATCCACCACTGATCTTCAACACATGTCTTAAACTCCCTAAAACTCAGTTTCCTCGTCCGTGGAAGTGAATAAATCCCAGCCTCCTGGAGTCCTGTAAGGAGTAAATAAAACAACCCACATGGCAGGGGAAGCTCCAATCAACCTTCTTCGGCTGCCCTGTTTGTAAGAGTAAAGACCCTGAGACTCCGAGAGGTCAAAGACTTGGCCCAGTTCACACAGAGATCAAGGGCAGAAGCCATGCGAGCAGCTACCTGGGGTCTGCGGAAGCCAGCCAGTGTTCTTTCCTCCTTTCCTGATTCCCTTTCTAAGCAGACCCCACAACCACAGGGTCTCTCTGACCCAAAAGGCATCCAACAGCCTTGCAGGTAGCAGATGAAACTGCTGGAAGAGATTGGATTATCTCCCTAGTTCCTCCCCAGAGTGGCAGCTCCCAAGAGCACTCCCTCCTACCTCCAAATTCTCTCCTTGCCCCTAGGGGAGAGCTCTTTTCCCCTCACTGGACTGGGTCTGTTTCCTCCCTGCTGGGAGCAGAACCAGTTGAAGTGAGGGTATTGGGGGATGGGACAGACAGCTGCGAAGGGCCCACGGGGAGCCCGCCAATTCACAGTGTGCCACATCACTGCTCGACGGCCCCTCTCCCTCTGGGACTCTAGGTCTCTCTGTCCCCGTGGGTCTGTGTGGCTTCCTCTGTGAACCTGTGCTGCTGGGGTGTCCCATGTTTGTACATTTCTGTGTGCTCCCGAGGAACCTTTCTCTTGTGCCCCACACTCCAGAGCCCCAGCCAACCGCCATTCTTACTTCTGGGTTCTGAGGAGCTGGGCCAGGATCGGGGGTGAGGTTGGGGGCGATGGTTTGGAAGAGATTGAGCGCTCGGTCTCAGGCCTTAATGGCCATGTCAGCCAGAGGGCCAGTGGCTGCCAAATGATGGATGGGGTGGACGCCATCCTCCACCCACCAGAGCACAGGGCTCCGGCTCCCCCCACCCCGGCCCCCCTTCCCCCAACCACCCACCCTGATCCCTCCCAGCAGCCTACAGAGCACCTTCCCCCACTCCAGCTTGGGCCCCAGCTCCGTGAGGGGGGTGGGGAGGCGGCAGGGGCCCACTCTGCTCGCCCTCTCCTCCAACACTGGCCCTGCTGGGGGTGGAGAGCAGCTGCCTGCCCTGATTCCAAGTCTAGCTTCTCTGAGATCTGAGAACTCCTGGGCCCCAGGGGACAAAGACCAAAGCCTCAGGGGTGTGTGCGCACAGGAGAAAGGAAAGAGAATCCAGCAGTTACTTTCCTGGGGTAAGAATGAGGGCCCCCCCCACCCCCCCTCCGCATTTCCAACACTCTCTCTCTCACACACACCCCATAAAATTGTAGATCAGGCAGCAAGTTTGGAAAAAAGGGAGAAAAAGGAAGGAGGATGCAAACAGAGGTGTCCCTTTGTTTTTTTTTTATTGGGGGGTACATAGCGACACCCATTGAACAACATAATTGCCGCAATGTGGCGTGTAATAATAGCTATTCAAGGGCTGATCATTCATATTAAACAGGGTGAAGCAAGCCTCTCATTTGCATGCTTGAGATTATATGCATTTGAAAAGTCATTTCCGCAGGGTGTATGAATGGCATTAATTCCCAAGTGGCACACTCTGCCCCCTCCCGGGAACCTCACCTCCTTCCATGCTCCTCCTGCAGGCCCACCAATACCCACTGAAACCTTCAGGGCTGGTGCTGCCAGGGGATCTCCGAACCCTCACCTCTGCCCTGGGACACCTGCCCCCTGAGAATGAGCACACCAGCGGCCTCATGCTTCCTGCTCACCTCTCCACAGGGTGTTGGCATTAGCACTGGGGTGTTCCCTGCACTGTGGGTGAGCAGCCTCTGGGTGCCTGGGGCCCAGCCAGCTAGGGCTGGGATGGGGTGGGGTGCTGGATGTAGGTCCTGATATCAGTGCCCTGTAATTGTGAGGGTGTGGGGTGTAGCGGAGGAAGCCGGTGTCCATGAGAACCTGGCCCCTGGCTAGAGAAGGCAGGGCCCTGGCTGTCAGGCAGCCTGAGCTCAGCCACAGCCAGCTGTGAATATTTTGCCTTCCTCCTTCTCCGGGCCTCAACTTCCCCATCTCTATATCCAGAGGTGGTCTTGAGTGTCTTCTAACTTGGAAGCTCCAGGAATAAAAGTCTCTGGTCCAGCATGAGGATATGAAGCCACTGTGTTCTAGTGGCTGGAAGAAGCCAATGAGGGTCCATGTGAGTCACAGCTGTGGTCTCTCTCCCAAAGGGCTCCATCCGATGTAGACTTGAGCTCCCTGCTTAGGCACTGGTGGGCATGCCTGGCACCATCCAAGAACTCCCTCCTCCTTTCACTCTGCCTTCCACCTCACTCCATACGCTCCTCCCCCGTCACCCACTTCCTCAGCAGAGAGCAGCTGAACAGCCACAGAAGAGGAGAGAAGATCCGGGAGTCAGACCACCTGGTTTCAAGGGCCAGCTGTGGGACCTTGGGCAAGTCACTGCCCTCTGCCCACGTTACTGGGTAGTTCTACTTTTTTACAGCACATATTGGGGTGGGCGGTTAGAAAGTCTTCTTAGGATTCAATAAATTCAGGCCCTCAGGCCCTACCTCAGCTTTCCCAGATCCCTCTCCTACCACGTTTTGGGGCAGGGGAGAGCAACTGCCCGAAAGTTATTTTAGGTGATCTAGGATTTCTGTCTGGGGCTCTGATCCCGGTCACAGGCAGGTCCTAGTCTCCCATCTCTCAGGGTTCGCCCCTTAGGGAGCCAGGGCATCTCAGAGCCTCGGGCCAGGCCCCGAAGCTCCTGCAGACGCCCCCGCCTTCAGAAGGAAGGAAGGAAACTGGGTCAAAGCCGCAGCCGCCTCTTCCGCTCTGGGGGAGTCTGTGGGCCGCTGGGGGCTCCCACTTCCCCAGAGACTCCTGGCCCTTCTAAGAACCTCGGCGGCAGGCGCACTGTTAAGGGACTCCTCGTCCGGGCCGCCTCGTCTCCCTGGCCGGAAGTGACGAGTTCTACTTACCTTGGAACCAAAGGGAGGGTGGGGTGCTTTTGGAGGAGGGGAAAAAGGATGGGGAGCCCTACCCGTGGAGAAACCTTTGTGCCTTTTCCGTGGGCCCATATGGTGTAAGAGAGTATTAATTACCGTTGCTTTTTAATTAAAAATCGCTTAATCTGAGCCGTAACATTTGCCACGACACCCTGCGCCTCGCCGCGAACCCGCACCGCCCGCCCTGCCAACTCATCAATTAATTTTTATTGACGTTTTCTTCCCCAAACAGGCACAATACCAGGGTTTTCCAATTAACACCTCCGCGATCTCTAATTAGTGCAATTAACAGACTGATGGATGCCCGGAGTTTACCCGCGAGCGAGGGAGGGAAGGAAGGGGCGGGGCAGCCCCCAGCGTGCTCTCCGGGCGCGCACGTGCCTGCGCGCAGCTGGAGGGGGCGCACTCCCAGCCCTCCGGGAAGCAGGGAGGGTGAGGCTGTGACTACAGGTAGTGGTGGTGGTTTGAGTTGAACTAAGGAGATGCTGTTTCCAGCCCTCCAGAAATCTATAATCTAGCTGTGGAACTAGCTGAAAACCTGAGTGAGACTAGAAGTTGGAAAATCTGGCACCTAGCCCTAGCTTTATCACCAACTTGCTGTGTGACTTGGACCAAGGTAACTCCCCCCTTTTCTCCTGTGGATGTTGGGGAAAATTGGACTAGATGTAGCTATTTATAATGTATACCCCTGTCAACTTCCAAAAAAGATTGTGCAGCAGACTGCCATAAAAGACAGATTAAGATTCTTAAAATATAATATCATGGGGTGGTAGGAAGGGAGAATAAATGGACCAAAACCTTAAGCTAGAAGATGTCAAACTTGAGCGCACAGAATCACGTTGGAGGGCTTATTAAAACACAGACTGCTGGGCCCCGGGCCTGGGGTTTCTGATCCAATAGGTCTGGAGTGGGCCTGAGAACTGTCATTTCTAAAACATTCCCAGGTGATGCGGAGGCTGCTTGTCCAACGCAAAAAGGGCCAGGGCTCCAGTGATGAGCACTGACTCGAGTTATGAGCTTCCTGGTGGCCAAGACCAGGTGATCCACCTCCAAGGCCTCTCACTCACTGAACGTGGCCTGAGTGCCTGATTATGCCAAGCCCCGAGGATCTATCTGCAGGAAACGGAAATGTGACCCCTGCCCCGTGCAGGCTTACAAAAGTCAAAGAAGCCAGTGCGGTGGTGTCCGAAATGCTTTGAGGGCAACTGGTGATGACGGAGGTCCTAGGCCCACTCCCTTTTATTTTTTTCTGAGTAAATCTGGCATTTGTCTTCTTGAAAGTTTAGCCACTAGCAGAGTTTGGGCCATGAACAAAGTCATTCTTCTCTCTCCTGCAGGGTCTGGCCAGGAGCGTGTTTCACCAGCAATGGCCCTTCATTCATTCATTCATTGGTTCAACAATTAAGCACCTACAGTGTGCCAGGCTCTGTATTCGGACCTGAACGGAACACACGCTCTGCTCTCCCGGAACTTCTGTTCCCATGGGGGTGGGGGGCAGGTGATAAATAAGGACACCGATAAATAGATAAGCTCCAATAAGATAAATTCTATCAAATGTGATTACAGAGAATAAACAGGGCGCTCTAACTTAAACGGAGGGGAGCAGGGCAGGCCTTCTTTTTGAGGAAATAACATTTAAGCGTAGAAATGAAGGGTAAGAAGGTACTGGCAAAGTGTCCACTGAATGCAGGGGAAACAAGGGTAAATGACCCTTTTTTTACAAGAGGTCACCAGTTTCAGAGTTTTCCAGCACATACATGTGGGTACCACACAGAACAGAGCACGAATCCACCACATATTTTCTTTCTCTTTTCCTTCCTTTCTAGCTATCCTGAGATCAGATCTTACTTGTGGCAAGGGACATAAAGCACAGGTCTTTTCAGTCGAATAAGCACTGGGGTTACAAGTAACTGAAGGATGCTCCCCAACCTGTCATCCAAAGGCCCGGGGACCCTCCCTCCGACCCCCAACCCCCTAGTTCAGCTCAGGCACCAAAAGCCCACTGGCTTCACGCTGCCAGGTAAGAGGAGGGCTTGGGCAGCAGCCTCTCTTGGCCTTGGCCTTTCCTAGCCACTAGCCATTCTACCTGCTGACCCTTCTCTGGTTGCTTATGACCTCTGTAATGAGAGCACTGAGCACTAAGGTCACCAGTCTGAGCCCTGGGTTCCTTATTTGTCCTATGGGCCTAGTACCTACCAATAAACCTTCCTTTCAGGGTTGCTGTGCTACCAGAGAAAACACGCCGTATGAAGGTGTTCAGGAAAGAGTGGGAACTCTAACTGCGGGGCACAGAAGACCCCACTGCAACCCAGCTCTGAGTGGGTTGTGGTTTCAAAACTGATCCCAGCCCTTGGTCCAGCACTTGAGGAAAGTAAAGCAGGGCCCAAGGGTTAGAATGTCCCTACAGCTCCAAAGTGGGACCCCAAACTAGAGCAGGGTCACGGGCCACGTGACTATGTGGCTCTCTGAGCAGGCCCGTGGTGCTGTCTCCCAGCAGAGGGGCTCCCTGAGTTCCAGCAGCTGAGTCCCTTGTGTGGGTAGGAGGCTAGCACGCACCCTGTTTCTCTCTACTCCCACTTCGGCCTGACACTCTCGCTCAACGACACCCTAGGAGTCACCTGCCCCGACTCTAGGAACCATCTAAGGCCTCTTCTTACCGTAAAACTTCAGGCCTGAAGTGCTCAGTGGACGTGGCAGGGTGAGGACAACCTCTCTAAAAGGCGGCAGCAAGCCGGATTTGGAAGGTGGGCCCCCATCCTGTGCTGTCTGTTCCAGGTTCTCTCCCAAGTTGCAAATAACTATTTTCTAATCATAAAAATAAAAACCATCTTGGTAAAAATTTTTGAAGAAAAAAAAAAAAAGAAAAATAATTAGTACCCATAATTCTACCACCCAGGGAGCTAGCCCTGTGGATCCGCCCCTTCCAGTCAGTCCACTTTCACTCTTTTGGCATATAAACATTTAAAAAGTGAAACTGGGGTCATAATCTGTACATGGTTTGAATTTTCCTATTTTTCCACTCACCACTTACTATCATAACCATTTCCACATGACATCAAATATTTTAAGCAACAGTTTTTAGTGGCCACATAGTTGCTCAAATGGGCTGCGTGTTCCAGAACTTATTCAGCCAATCCCCTAGAGCTGGACATCCAGACTGTTACCTACATTTTTAGTGTGCCTCTGCCGTAAACACCCTTGTGTGAACAGAAGACACTGCATTTCTGACTATTTACTTAGCATATGTGTTTGAAAGGCAGAATTGCATATTTTCAGGCTCTTGATACATTTATTCCCTAATGGATGTCATAAAACGTGGAACAGTTTTGCCCTCTTTTCAGTAATGTGCCGCATCCCAACCACTCAGCTTTTGAGAGATGTACCTCCGTTCTCTTCTCCTTCTCCACAAGATTCTCAGACCCTGCGCCAGGCATTCAAAACCCAGCACCCCCCTGTCAAACGTGGATGAGTTTACAAGGCACATAGCTGGGTGGTGGGCCTGCGCCTGCAACCTATACGGAGCACTGGGGTCGGGGGCATCAAGGCGAATAAAATGCAGCCCCTGCTCTGAGGGGACTTACAGTTTGGTGAAGAACGAGACACACTGGCAGACACAGCATTAACAAAAATACCCACACCTAGGCTCCACCCTGGGTCATTTAAATTGGACTGTTTGGGGAGTGGGACCCAGGAGTCGATAATTTAAAAAGCTTTTCCAAGTATTCTAAACTTCAAGTGCAGCCAAGGTTGAGAACCTCTGCCCTACAGAACATACAAACTTTACAAATGCTGTGTTAAGTAGACACTGGGGGCATTGGGTACCTAGAGGAAATGGGAGTGCTCAGGGGAAGGCTTCCTGTAGGAGGTGACTTCTGAATTGAGTCATGAGGAAGTAAAGCCTGGCACACAACTTGTGAATACATTTTATTCCTAATAATAACCATTCCACTCACAGAGTCCCTGACAGTCCTTCCCATACCCTGTTCCCTCCTCTCCTCTCCACACAACCTGGCACCCACTTTGACAGATGAAGAAGAAACCACATTTTGAAGATGTCTTGACAAGGCCACCTGGCTGCTAAGAGGCTGAGCCAAAATGAAACCCAGGCTCTTCTGACTCCCAAACCAGTGCTCTCCACCCAACATACCCCCGCCCTCAGATTCGGCAGAGCCCTGAGGGTGGTCACTCTGGCATTTCCCTGGAATCTGAACGGCCACCACCGTCCTGCAGCTCACTCATGCCTGGCTCCAGCCCCAAAATGTTCCCAGCAGGCCCTAGCAAGGTGGCCTCCCTCAATCCTCCTTCCTAGTACAATGACCAAAAGGAAAAATTAACAATAAGAAAAAAAAAAAGAACCAAAGATCCCACTCCATCTCATTAAGAAAGTAAACATAAGAGCCATCTAAGTGTCTAATTAAGCTTCTAATTAGTCCCTGCTTGTTACTAATGCAAATTAGATTACTCCGCTTAACTACAGCATGTCCACAACACCCTTGTTAATTGCGGCCTTTTGAAATTAAATTACTCCCTAATTAGCATATCAAAGCCATTGATTCGGAGCTGGGAAAGATGAGGGCAAGAGGAGCCGAATGCCAAGTTTGGTTAATCTGAGATGGCTAATTAAATAGTGACGTCTTTTGTTGGGGGGGTGGCCTGCTGGTTAAGGGATGGGGGTTACTCACCCATGGCTCGAGTGGCCATCTGGAGCCTGGTTCTGCTAGGGCTGCTGGCACCAGGGGGCTCCTCTGGCCAGAGGAGGGCTCCAGCCAGCCTGGGCCAGATCCCTGGGACTGGCCCTCCCTGGGGCCCTGGCTGCTCTGCCCAGCCTGGACCTGCCCTGGCCCTTCCCTTTGTCTCTGAAATGATATCTAGGTGTGGCTTTCACAGGGATCTTGGGTACCAACTTAGGGGAATCCAAAACACATCCACATTTGAATCCGCAAGCTTCGGTACCCTTCCACATCTCTCTCTCCCTGTTTCAAGGTGAGTTCTGGAAGGGTGACTGCCACCTCGTTCTTCCCTAGTCCCAATCTGCGATTCTATTCTCAGAAGACATTCTCCCCCATCCCCCCAAAAATGTATGTAAGTTTGGGGGCAGGCTAGAGAGGCTCCCCTGGGCAGGGTGAGCTAGTTTCAGCTTGGAACAGGCCCCTCGTGACACAAGACCCCATAATTCTCTCCATGGTAGAAAGAAGGAAAAACAATTAGAGACCACCATCAGTTCTTAAGAAGCTGTGTGAGAATTAGACTGGGTCACGGACCCTCCTTAAAGTTCTTCTCTAAGCTCTCATAGAGACCCCACTTATGAGAGGTGACACCTCCATGACAGAGTTGTAACCAAAACGCCCCCCAGGGCTAGGCTGGTCACCCAGGAAGCCAAGAGAGAAGTGGGCGGCATCCCAGCCTGTCCTTAACCACACAAAAATGTGGGCTCAGTGCTGACAGTTGTTAGGGTTTTTATAAAGGAACCAAGGGGGGAGATTCGTGTGAAATTTACCATTATAATAAACTTTGTGTGGGTCCACAAATCTCATAAGGGTTCGAAGTCAGTCAGTCTGTGACCTCAGTCCTTCTGCCAAGCATTCCAGAGGGACAGGTTCCAGTTAGCTGTGTGACCCTGGACAAACTACATCACCCCTTCGGGCTTGGGTCCCTCACCTGTCAAACGGTAGTAATAAATGTTATGACCGGAACAAGGAAGTATGTCATTCAGGGTCTGGTGACCACCTAGTTCTACTCTGTACCTGCCACAATCTCCTCCCAGATTGGCATGTCTTCCAGAACCTTCCTCCTTCATGCAAGGAGGCAGAGTCCAAATGTCCCTGGAAATACTGAGGGGGCTTGTTTTTGCAGATGCCTGACCTGGCTGCTAGGTAGCTAGGAGGTAGGTACCACACACCTGCACCGCCCTCCCCCCATTTAGGTATGCAACACATTTAACAGATTAGCCCAGGCAGGGGCAACAGCTCCTAAACGCCTCTTCTAAAAAAGATAAAGCTTTCACAAAAATCCTGATGGCTGACAGGCCCCTAGCCTGGTCCTTCAGTGTCCCCTTTCCCCAACTAGGGTGTGTGTGTGAAGGGGGGAGGCTCTTTGGAGTGTGTCCCCGGACCTGTCCCAAACCTGCACCCTTCTCCCCCACCCCCCCAGTTCTGCTCTCCAAGTTTCTCACCAGCAGCCCCTGCAGCACACAGGGTCAGGGTCAGGGCCAAATTCCCAAAGGGTGAGGTTTTGTTGATTTAAGGCAGGATCAAACAAGGGCCCAGGGGAGAGGAGGGGGGCCTTCCGCAGCTTAGAAAGGGTGAATGGAAGGCAGTGCCCAACTCACGGGTCTCCATCTAAGCCAACTGAGCAAAGGGGCCTGTAGCAGTGGTTTTCTGTTAGAAAATACGTGACATTCAGAGCAAGGCAGAAAAAGAGAAATGGGGAGGGCTGAGGGTGTCCTGGTGTGAGCGGAGGGCGGAGCAGCAGCGCACAAGGGCCAAGCTGAAGCTGCCTGGCTGAGCTCTCTCCCCCAACGAGATTCAATTAATTGATAACGAGAGGCATCAAATTAATTTCTGGAGGATGTGAGATTCTGATGAAGGGAAATCTCTTCGATGGGGATCGGGCGGGAGGGGTCAGATTGCACCCCTTTAATCAGGATGCGCTGCCTAATTGGGAAGGAGGGGACTTGCCAGGGCCGTGGAGTCGCCCACCCCGTGCCCCTTTCAGGATGGACGGGAGGCTGAGGGCCCAGGACGCGCTGGGATGCAGTGGAACAAAGGGGGAAGTGCGCTGAGCCCTTCGGTTCCCTTCTCGCCAGAAGCCCAAGCCTCAGCTGCGGGCAGGGGAGCCAGGGAGGGCACTTGCGGCGGCTCCCTCACCGATTGTACAGTTAGGGAAAGTGAGGCCCAGAGAAGACGCCGTCATGCCTAAGGCCGCAGAGGGGATGAGGAAGTTGGCACAGCTCGCACACTGTGCCCCTCAACGGCGAGCCCAGACCGGAAACCAGACCCTGGCAGTCACCCCCGAGCGCAGGAGGGCAGCATACGGCGTGGAAGACCCTCCATGTGACTAAAGAGCAGAGGCCAGGCAGTCCGAGCCTCCCCTCACGCCCGACCCCTGGAGCCCCAGGCACCGGGCAGAGCCGGTCGTCACCGGCATTTACTGGGGGGGGGGGGGGCGGCGGTGCAGGGGGCTCAGGTGTGGGAGATCTAGGAGAGCGCTGCAATCGCACCGACGCGCTCACAGAGGCGCAGGGAAATGCTGGCACGGCTAGCAATCCGAGGTGCGCTCGGCTGGGGGAGAACCGGGAGCCCTGGCTCTCCCGGAAGCTTCCTAAAGAAGGGATTCTTCCGCGTGGCCCAACTCTGCAGCCCCCACCCCCACCACAGCCGACCAATCTTCTCGCTCCCATGGAGAGATGCGCAAGCCTCCGGAAGCTGGGGAGGTCTCCACGCTTACCACTGGCTCCCCAAGCACTCCCAACAGCCGCCACTCTCCAGCTCCTGCAAACCCCGACATTCCCGTTTCACCCAAAATTTCTTCCCAGCCTCAATCGCCCTTTCGTTCCAGGGTACAGATTGCCATTTGCCCAAGGAACCCCTGAAGAAAAGGAAATAGATAGCTACTTTCTCTTGGACTAACTTCTTTAGGCCTGTGTCTCCAGGAAGTGCGGGCTCGGCTGGGGAACCTCCTGGTTGAGGAAACAAGAACAGAAGCCCCCTCACCTGCCCACCTACCAGCGTCTGTTCACACAGCCCAGACCTCCTGAGGGCTCTCCAGGGGCCAGTGCAGGCATCCTGTCACCGCTGGGGAGTATTAGGACCAGAGCCGGCCTCCAGTCTCCAAAAGATGCATGCTGGGGCACTTGCTCCATTTCCAATTCTCCAGGTTGCAAGCCAAGCTACCCCTCAGTAAACCTCTTCACCCAGACCCTCAGAGCACACGCTATGCTCCAGCGTCTGTGGAATGAAGAGGAGGGGTCTGTCTCCATTCCCTGTGGCCATCACTTGCCCCCCTTCACCAGGCAGGGGGAATTCTGGGTAACTTTCGCCCCTTCACCCTGCCTATTTGAACAAATGCCAGAGGGCCACTATTCTGCACACGCCACTTTGTGACTTGTTGGAGGAAAACCCGCCCTCTCACGCCCTCCCACCCCCGCCTGCCTTGGCACAGCAGCCCAGGTGCCGCCAGAAACTCCAAGCAGGAGAGGAAATATGTACCCATGCCCTGCAGGACCAATGGTCCCACTCACCCTCGGGCGCCAGCTGGACAGAGGATGGGGCATGGGGAGGGGGGCAGAGCTGCTGGGGCTGGGGGCACAGGCTGTGTGGCTATGACCAGGGCTGGCGAGAGGAAAGATGCAAGGCTGCACCGGAGCAAGGGACAGCCCAGCAGAGGCAAAGGCCACACAGAGGGGAGGGAGGGCACCATGGGCCAGGCCCCGTCCGTGCCCTGTGGCCCTATCCAAATGTGCGCCTTCTCTGCTGAGAGCGCTTGATTTCCAGCTCAGGTGTGCCCGAGTCCAGGCTCCAGGCGGGACCCAGTCGGCACTATCCACAGCATCACCACCGCATGGCAGGCCGCAAGGCCGGAGTAAAGAAGTCTCCTACTGTGAGTCCAGCTTGGCGGGACTGGCAGCAAGAAAGAAGGTGTGCATCTTCCTTTCCGCAGGAGTCCAGGAAGGCCATGCTGCAAGAGCCAGCAACGTCAGGCTCAGGGGAAGTTTCTTTTTGCTCTCTCGAGATGAGCCATCCAAGGTAGGTACCAAGCTGATCTGAGACTGGCCACCAGACTTGTACTCCATGAGGCTGTGAAGCTAGGGTTTCAAACCATACAAGTCTCCCTGTTTGCACGGGTGGTGCTGCCAGCCGTTTTTCCTCCTCTGGGTTCTGGGGGACTATCCCTCCCATTTTTGTCTCCACGAACACCTTAGGAGGGCTGGGAAAGAGGGGACAACTGCACATTCCAGAGTCACGGGCAGAGGGGTGGCCCATACCTGAGCTTGTGTGTGTGTGTGGGGGGGGTTGGCAGGTCCTCCCATACCCTCTTCTCCCCACCCCACCCCCACGCCCCCGGCAGAGGCTGAAGCCCTACTGGTTACACTGGAACTCCGAAGTGCTAATGTCTCAGTCCCTGCTCTAACGCTACCTGGCTGTGCAACCTCAGTCAAGTTGCATCCCCTCTCTGGGGTCCACTTCCTCACTCCATAAAATGGAGCAGAATACTTGAGCGTTTCCAGCGTTCAGTCCATTGGGAGGCCTGGTAGTGCTGGGACTAATAATAAAAGCCACCCATTGGTCAGCACCACCGTGTGCCAAGCACTGTGTTAGGTACTTAACATCTGCTCTCCCATTCAACTCCCAAACAGGCTCTAAACAGGTATTATTGCCCTACTTTATATACACAGAAAACTGAGGTTACAAGTACAAGAGCTTAATTAAGTTGCCCAAAGTCCCACCACTACCGGCAAGTTCCCAACCCTTTTCCACTCTGACCCACGTTCTGCCCTGGGGAGGCCCAAGTTCCTTGCCCTGGGTTCCAGAGTTCCGGGACCAAGTGGGAGGAAGACATTCCAGCCAATGGTGCCTTGGAACCCAGTCACAAATGATACCCGCCTCGCCTTGGTCTGGGAAGCCAGGGGAGTTGTAAGGTCATGAAGGGAAACTATGCCGAGTCCCTTGGATGGAAGGAATGATTATCTTGCAGTTTGGGCTATTAGAAAAGTAAAGACACCGTGCCTGCTGGGGACAGGCGTGGAGGGGCTTGCACCTCGGCGGAGAGGCAGGAAAACCACCAAGGCTGTGGGGTAGCAGCGGGTCAGGACGTAAATCACGAGGGTGCGGCTCCAGGTGTGGCAGTGCAGGGAAGCCTTCTGGGCGGACAACCCTTCCCTCCCCTAGCACCTCACACCTCTCTTCTCAAACAGACACCCTGTTCCCACCATCCTCTCCGTGCGTGGTATCTTCTCTGCCTCTCCTACCCTGACACGGTGAGGTCCAGAGAGCAGACTCCAGCCTCCGCTGCTTGGGCACTCCAGTGCCCAGCCTGGTACCTGCCCAGACAGAGTAGGGACTCAGCAAACATTTGGGGAATTACTGGATCAAAGAAAGCACCCCCAGCCCCCCTGCTTTCCTCCCCACGAAGGAAGAGGTGTGTTTGGAGTAGGGGCCCAGCAGGATATGCACATTCCTGGCAAGAACGGACCTACCTGCCAGCAGCCAGAAAGGAAGTTTCTGGCCAAAGGCAGAGAAAAGGGGGTGGGGTAGGGGTGTGTAGGTGTAAGAAGGGTACCTACAGAGGAAAGAAAGAAAGAAAGAAAGAAAACAGGGGCAGGCCCTTTTGCAAGTCGGGCCCAAGCTGCCCCTGCCCCGGCATTCCCCAGCACTGTTTGTCAGGCCTTTCTCTGCCCGGGGCTCAGGGGTTCCCCACTTTGTAACTCCTGGGAAACCTGCCCAGGACTGCGAGCAGGACAGAAAACCCCACCCAGGGGCCCGGTGCTCAGTGCCAGGAGAGAGGGTTCCCATGGTCTCCCACAAGTTAGTGCCGAGGCGGGGGCCAGGGTAAGGCAGTGATCAAAGGGCCCAGCAGAAGAGGCCCAGGTCCAGAACTTGGTGAGGTCCAGGGTGTGTGCAGGAGAGACGGCACCCACAGTGCCACTTCCTCTCCAGGACACCTTGCCCCACTGACAACGGTGGGAGCGACACCAGATGGGGAGCCCCCCCCCCCCAAGGCACAGCCCTGCTTTTCTGAGGCTTAGATCTGTGGTGCGGAACAAGCAAGCTGTCCAGGTGCTCCCAGTTCTCAGCCCTCCCTCCAGCCTGCCAGGTGACAAAGAGCCCCAGAACCCAGGCATGACAAAGTTTCTCAAGTTTAAAACAAAACAAAACAAAAAACAAACAAACAAAAAAATCCCAAGCCTACAGACTTCCCCTTCCTGGCAGTGGTCGGGGTTAGGCAGGGTTTGTCTGGGGCAGGGGCTGTTTGAGGCCAGGGGTTCCCCTTGGGGGGGTGCAGCCCAGCCTTCCGCTCTTTGGGGCGCCCCACACCCACCCACTGGCTCACCAGGAACATCAAGGGCCTGAAATGCCCAGTACACACCGGGTCCAGTCCTTGTTCTCCAAGGAAAGTGAGTTTCCTGGTTCAATTTCTCAATGTGGTGGTCTCCATTATTGTGTTCGGTGGGGCTATTTATACCCTCCCCAGGCTGCGGGCTCGGCAGCCCACCCTGCCGCTCCTTCGTTCTGCGTGGGAGAGGGGGGCACCAGGCCCAGCCTCACGCTCCATTCCCAGTTGCCCCTCCAGCTTCGCTCCCCTGGTCCTCAATTCCAGACCCAACACAATTCGAAGGGGACAATCCAGGCGGGACGGGGCGGGGGGGGGGGGCGGTGTTAAAAAAATGGTATGAAGATGCTGAAGGCCAAGTAAAAACCCGCGTTGGCCAAAATGCTCCTGGGTTTTCTTAGGAACCCTGAGGAAGATAGCTTCAGACTTGCTCCCCACCCCCTCTTCCCAAACCCTGCTCCAGGCTCCCAGGTCAACCTGCAGGGAATCCCTGCGCTAGGGTGCCAGACACGCGGTGATCTCGAGACACCTTAAACCCCGTGCGCCCGGCGAAGGAGGAAATCGGCCAAGCTTGGGTTAGGAGCGAGACGGGGTGCACAGGGAACAGGCGGGTGCTCTAGAGCTCAGGGTCTCCGCGCCCCCATATCCTGTCCCCCCAGCCTAGAGAGTCTGAGTGGGACGCCCGTGTGTTCACAAGGTCGCTCCAGCTGGAGAGGCGCGATCTGCAGCCCTTGGAGCCGCTGCCTCAGAAACCGCGTCCCGCGAAATCACACAGTCCTTTGACGGGGAGGCAAGGACCCCGAGTGACCCCACCCTCGAGTGCCACAGGCTTTGCCCAGGCTCAGCCCCAGTTAGTTTGGCGTCGATCTGCAGTGCAGGGCTGCAGAGCCGCGGGGTGACCGCGGGCCAAAGAGAGGGGTCTGTCGGGGCTTGTCCGCAGGAGACACTAGAGTCCTCGGTCTCCCTCCTCAGGGTCCCGCGCGGGCACTCCGGGGCACTTTCCAGGGGGCCCTGAACCCTGCTGCCGCCCCCGTACACGGTGCGGCGGGGGCTCTCCCCAAATGGGGCGAGAAAAAGTCTCGGCCAGGTCAGTCCCCCCCTCTCCAGCATCAGCGCACAAAATCACGCGGGCGGGTTCCAGACGCTCTCAAGTCCCCAGAGAAGTTTTCCACGCTGTCTCCGAGCTGACCGAGAGATGGGGAAGAGACCGGCCCCGGAGCCTTCCAGGTGCGACCGCAACAAAACGAGTCCCCCTCTGCACCGAGGGGACGCGGCTGTCGTGACCGCGACACCCCCGCCCATCTGCCTCGGCGAGTCTTGGGGAGTCCTGGACAGAGTAGGGTTGGAGGAACTCACTTCCCCATTTCCCTCCCCAGCTCAGGAAAGTCCGGGTCGGGAAGTACTCTTTGTCTGACTCGGGGCGGGCGGGCGGGGGTGTCGCGCCCCCTTACACCCCGTTCCCAGCGGTCGGACCGGGAGGGGGCGGGGCCCGGATTCTTGGGGAAGGGCGGGCCTCGGTAGCCTTTCCAGCCCCCACCCCGGCCGACCTCCGGCGGCCCCCACCCCAGCCCGCCGCCGCCGCCGCCGCGCCGGAGCCCCCACCTGTTCCCAACGCAGCTTGGGGCCGCGAGGGCCCGGCCCGGGGTGTCGCGCCTGCGCCGGCTCAGGGCGCAGCAGCCGGCTCCGGCTGGAACAAAGTGTGCCGGCCTGGGCCCGGCTCCTCCCGGCGTGGCCCCGGCGGGCAGTTTGCAAACACAAAGTAAGCCAGCGAGCGGGCGAGCGAGTGCGCGAGCTCGGGAGTTGGTCTGGTCGCCGGCCCAGCCCCCACCCCGCGTCCCCGGGCCCGGCCCGCCACCTACCTGTCCGGCCCGGCCGCTCCGTGCGGGCTCCGGCCCGTCAGCCCGCGCGGGGCATGGGGCTCGCTCGGGTCGCAGCCCGGGCCCGCCGCCGCCCGCTGGGGCTGCCCCTCCGCGCCGCGCAGCTCCGGGGCGTCCTCCCTCCGCGCCGCGCCTGCCGCCGCGCGCCCTAGCCCCGCCGGGGCATCGCACTTTGTGGGCAGCTCGGCTAGCTCCGGCTGTTCTCCTCCTTCCCGGTCTTCCCGCGACGCTGGTTCGCTCGCTCCGGCGCCGGGCTCCGGGACCCCGGCGTCCCCGCCCCCGGCCCAGCCCTGGTTCCGGCCCGGGCTCCTCCCAGCCGCGCCGCCGCCGCCTGCGCCGCGCCCTCCTCGCAGGATGGGGGCTCCGTCCCGGCCGCCGGTCTCACAGTCCGGTCCGCAGGGGCGACCGACTCCGGACTCCGAGGGGCTGCGACTGAGCCGGGGCTGCGAGTGGCTGCGAGCGGGCGGTGCGCAGGCGGGGCGGGCGGGGGCGGGGAGGCGGGCGGAGGGGGAAGGAGGGAGCGCGCCGCGAGCCTGGGCGGAGGGAGGGAGCGAGTGAGCGGGCGGCGGAGGGAGGGAGGGAGGGGAGACCAACTTCTAGCGCTACCATAATTCGCCTAAAGCAGGTGCAGCAACTTTCACCTAGCGAGGCAGCCGGCTGGGAGCGAGAGGAGACCACGTGGATCAAACTTTAGGGGAAGAAAAGTGGGGACACCGGGGAAAGACGTGGGGCTGCAGACCTGAAAAGGGGGGCGGAGGTGGAGAAACCCCAGGAATTCACCCTGGCCTTGCGAATCCTATGGCGTGCTTCGCAAACCCCAGCCCTTCTCCGGAGTCTGGAGGTACGGCCAAGCCCTGGTCCCACAGGGTTCAGTGGTTCCCGGCGGGCTGCGCTCGACCCGGGGAGTGGCCGGGGGCCCGGAGCCGGTGGCGGGTCTGTGCCCTCCCTTGCCTCGCTCCAGTTCCCCACTGAGTGGGGTTTGGGGGTGGGTTTTTGAGCGGGGGTGGGGGAGGTGGGGAGGCTCCTTCTGAGCTTTGCGTTCTGCCACCCCCGGCGATCGCTGCCTCCCTCTCCGGAAGGGGGATTTCCCCTAAAGTACTCTGCGAACCAGTAAGGAAGGGGCCCAAAGCCGGAGCCTCGCGGCCTGAAGAAGGGCAAAGCAGAGTCAGCTATCCGGACAACTTAGACTGTAAACAAAACGCAACAACTTTTGCCCCGGAAAACTGAGGGTATTTGGTGGTGGCAGTGGTGAGTGTCTGGGGTGGGAGGGGACGTCCGGGGGAGGAAAGGCCCGAGATCCCAGGGGGAGGGCTGTGCTGGTAGCTGATGCCCTGCTCAGAGACCTGTGGTTCTCTAAGTCCTCCTCCCACCCTCCATCTCCCACACCTCTCCGATCTGGCCCTGTGTGTTGGGGTGGGGACGCGTGATGGATGCCTTGGGATCATGGAGGAGTGCCCAGGGCCAAGTGAGAACCCTACTGTGGGGTGGGGGCAAGAAGGCAGCGGCCTGAGGCAGATGGGGATGGGCACACACTTGTTGCTTCTGTGGAATGTGAGCTGGCGGGGGGTGTGCTTCAGGGATTGGTGCTTAGGGTATGTCAGTGCTGTGGCCTGGGGGGAGAGGATTTCTTGTTCCAGAGGCCTTTCCAACGGGGCTTGGAAGAAAAGGGCCTTGGGAGAGGAGGTTCCCTCTTGGGTTGTTCTCCATCCCTTATTCTATTTCTTTTCTGTGGGTGCAAATAACCAGAAGTAGTTGTAGTGTTAGTGATACCTGTCCAGATCCAGATCCTATGTATTTGCCCTCTTGGGTAGGTGTCACAGACACACTTGGGTCCTGCCAGTGCCTTTCAGATACTAGGTGTGAAATTGTTGGGAGGACTCTCAGTGCCATTAACTTGGATACTGTTACTGGAAAGTGTCTTTTCCAGGGTAGCAGTAACAGTAGCAACCCGAACAGAATAACGCAGCTAAAGTGGGAGTCACGTCGCATGTGCCAGGTCTAGGACCCATTCACCTGCACAGTAACCCCGTGAGGTAGGGAGTACCAGAGGGAGATTTACAGAGGTGGAAACTGAGGTACAGGAAGGTGAAGTCACTTTCCCAGACGTACATAGCTGGTAAGTGATAAAGCAGGATTCCAGCCAGAGCTACTTCCATGGGGACAGGGGAGAGCTCAGGGAGACCTTTAAAGCAGTACAGGCTGCTTGTGGGTTACCCAAGGAGTACAGTTTGGGGGAAAGAAAGCTCTTGGTTGTGTGCTGATTTATCTTCTATGGAGAGCCAGCTTCTGTGGGAATCAGGGTGTATGGACAGGCCTGAGCCAGGCCTGGAGTTGGCAGGTCCTGCGTAAGCCCAGCTGGCCCATGACCTCCTTCCCGTCCTTCCTGCAGAGGACTGGGGTGGGTTTCTGCAGGGGGAGGTGGAATCAGGTGAGTTCCAATGGGCTTCTCCAGCTCTTTCCTGGCTGGCTGTTCTCACCACCGGGTCCTCTCCCATCATTCTGCAGCAGCCCTCCTTACCTCACATGGGGGCCTACTTGCCCAAAGTGATTTTCTGGGAACTTTTGGCTCTCATTTTAGTTTATCCCTCATCTCCAGGCCTGCTCACTTCCCAGCACCCTGTGAGTCACCGTGGGGTCGGGGGGAGCTCCAAGGAGGCGAAAGACCCTGTCTTGTCTTCACCTAAAGGGCATTTTAATGAGAAAACAAGGCTCACCAAAGAAAGGTATGGAACAAACCCCCCAAAATCAAAGAAGCCAGTCCAAAGTTCCTTCTGGTACAGGAGCTCTGTGTGAAGGTTCAGAAGAATAGCCCTTGGCTCCCCAGACAGAGTGGGAACTGGCAGGAGGGTCCCCTCACTGTCCTTCCTCCTTCAAAGGGTCCAGGGAGGGCCAGGGCTTTGGCTGTGGTGGGAACCAAGGCCCTGTTAGGAGGCTGAGGTCAAGAGCACAGGATCTAGAGTGAGGCAGCCTGGGGTTGAACTTCAGCCTCTGTCCTTTACTAGCTGTGTGACTCGGACAAATCTGAGCCTCACTTTCCTCATTCACCAAAATTAGGAGGATGGGAGATAACATGAAAAAGTACAAGCAAAGGCTAGCTCTGTGACCTGTTCATCGAGTGCTTTCTATAAACATTTATCTTCCCTTGTGTGAGCCCCAGTTTCCTCACCTAAAAATGAGGACTGCTGACCTTATGGAACGGCCAACCATGTATACGGCTGCAGTTGATGCTTGCTAATGCCTGTTGCATACCAGGCACTTGGTTCCTGTGCTGTTCGGCCTGGAGGCCCTTCCCATTTTATAGGTGAGGAGCTCACCCCAGATCACACAGCGAGGAGGCAATCCAGCAAAGACTTGTTCCCAGGCCTTCTTACTCTGCAGCAGATGCCCTTTCCCCCGGCCCTGCTATGCGGATGAAGTGGGCTAGTGGGTGAGCTTCTTCCAAGGACCAGGTCTGCCACTCAGGGCTGTGTATACTCAGAAAGGTTGGTCTCCTTATTCCCACAGTCCGTGGACATGTATGCCCAGATATTTTGTTTCCATCCATCTGACTGCTTGAATCTTAGCTCCCTGTGAAAACAACCTTCTTTTTTTAGTTATTAAGGAACAAAACTTGACCAGCATAACAGCAGCAGCACCACTCCTAAGTATTTACCAACAGAAATGCATTCACATATGCGTTCACCAAAGGACAGACACTACAATCTCCTTAGCAGCATCACGACTAGTGGCCGTCAACAGTGGCGCCGGGTGAATAAATCACGGGACGTGCACGCATTCACTAGGACTGGCAATGAGAATGAACGAACTGTTGCCACACACAGCAACGTGGAGAAATCTTACAACCAGAATGTTGAACATAAAAGCCAGACACCTGAGAAAACACGCAGTATGATTCCATTTATCTGAAATTCAAAAATCAGTCAAACTAATGAACGGCGTTACCTCTCAGGAGAGTGGCTACTCTGGGTGGGGGAGAGACTGGGAGGGGCACGAAAGGTTTCCTGGGCTTCTGGGAATGTTCTGTGTTTTTGTTTTTTATAATTTGGTTACTGGGGTGTGTTCACTTTGTGAAAATTAATTGGGTTGTATGCATACTTACGATTTGTGTATCTTTATGGCTAAAAATAAAAAGCTTAAAAAATGATTGCTGATCTTGTTGAGGTCCCTTCGTATCCCTCCCTCTCTTTCTCCACCCTTCCCTTGCAGAGGGAGCCAGTTTCCTGAAGTTGGCGGGTAGCCTTCCCAAATAAGTTTTATACTCTTACTCATTTAGTATTGCTTGCGCATCTTGAAATTTTAAACAAAAAGTATCCTGCTCCTTGCTTTTACTTTTTGTTCTTGTTGTTTCACTCAACTTTCTGTTGCTGACATCAGTTCAGGGTTGCTACATGTATCTCTAGGCCATTCATTGAAAAGGCTTCTGGAGAGCCTTCCACCCTGTCAGTGTGCCCTGGTTTCTTTACCCAGCACCCCCCTGATGGACAGTTGGGTTGTTTCTGATGTTTGGCCATTGCGGTCACGCTGCAGTGGGTTTCCTTTCGGGGGGCAAGGGGGTAGGGCTTCAAGGGTTTTCTGTTTCACTCTGTTGCCTCCTGCTCAGTAAAGTTGACCCCCTTTCCCCTGCAGTTCCCCCACTCTGGAATCTTCTCCCTTCCCCATATCTCCCAGCTGTTCCTCCCCACCCTGCTTCTCAATCTTTCTGACTCAGAAAGACCCGGGGTCTGTGTTGGGTAGAGGTGGGGGAGGGGTAGAAAGGGGCAGCCTTTTCCTTTGCCACAAAGGCCCCTGTTCCCTAAGATAAATGACGATTTAGACAAAGAAATATTTCATTAAGGGTTGATATCTTAATGAACTGTGCCAGGAAGCTTCAAGGCACTCTCCAGACTCCCCCCTTTTAAGGGGGAACTCCTACTCCTGGGGGGCAGGCTTATCAGCTTACCACATTGCCCTGAGTAGAGGACCGAGAAGTGGGGGGGAACGGTAGAGGGGGGGGCACGGGGACAGGGTGGGAGGGTGGCTTGTCATTCTAAGTGTCCCAGCCCTGAGAGATGTTTGCAGTCCCCTACCCCCCAACCCACCCCCGTAGTCACTTTTAGGGACTCAGAGGCCCAGGCCTTGCCCTCAGGGTGTGGGCGTGGGACTCCAGGCTGATTGGTGGGAAATCAGTCATTAAGGATCAGGAAATGAACAATAACCTGACAAGCCACGGACAATTTTCCATGAATTAGAACACAGTGCCTTTGGGCCACACGAGACCCCTCCATGGAGGGGTTTCTGTGCAGGGGGGGAGCAGGACACACGCAGCAATGGGCCAACGGCAACCCTGTCCCCTGCCCAGGTCCCGGTCCCGTGCAGCTCGCCCAGCCATTCACTGAGGAAGGGGCCGCACCTGGGCCAAGGAAAGGCCAAGGAGTGAGCAGGCGCAGGGAAAAGAACCCTTTCTGCCTTTATGCAGTTCTTCAGCCTTCAAGATTTACACCATGTCTTCCTCCCTTGTGAAGGTGCTTGGATTTAAATCCCAATTCTGTTACTCTCAAGCCTGAAACCCAGAAGCAAGGGGCGCAGTCTGTTTCTTCAACTGCAGGGCGGGCAGAAAAATGAGGGTCTGGCAAAGAGGCGGTGAGGAGTATGGCTCGCGTAGCGTTGGGCCCTGCGGAGGCATCGGGCAGAGCTCCTGTCGTTATTTCTTTCCTTCTTTCTTTTTTAGAAGAGTTTATAGTGAGAGAGGAAGGGAGGGAGAAAAACGTGGATGAGTTGCCTCTCACACACCCCAGGCCTGTGCCTGACCAGAGGAACCGGCCACCCTGTGGTTCTCAGGCCCGGGCTCCGTCCCAGAGCCACCCCAGCCGGGGCAGCTGTCACTGTTTTTGGCCCACTCCCACCTTTTCTTCTCCTCTTGAGCACACTTGTTGGCATTACAATATTTGTTGGCTGACTTTTACTTAATAAGCACCTTATAACTTTAAATACATTGAG
This sequence comes from Micronycteris hirsuta, assembly GCA_004026765.1. Classification (NCBI taxonomy): domain Eukaryota; kingdom Metazoa; phylum Chordata; class Mammalia; order Chiroptera; family Phyllostomidae; genus Micronycteris; species Micronycteris hirsuta. The sequence continues at coordinate 65,767 of PVJI01006073.1, read as the reverse complement.
TTGTTTGTTAACTGTGTATCCATTTACGCCTCATTGTGCCAACTGCATAATAAACTGAGATGGGGGCCCCCAACTTTAGTCAGCTGGGGACTTCCTGTTGCCCCCAGCCTCGTGGGTCTTGCATAGTAGGTGCACAGTAAAGGCATGTGGATTTGATTTGATTATGACTTGGTAATTTAGAGAGAAGTTTTAAAAAAGGCCTGAAGGTATCAGCCGGGTGGTTGTAGAACTTATATAACTGTGTCTTGAACAATTGGAAGGAAAGACTTGGAGGTCAAAGTGGGGGCAACTTGGATAGAAAACGGGGGGAGGAGGCACCATCTCTCCCTATGGCCTCTCCTCCTCCCAGGGGGCTGTGCTCCACATTCTCCCCACCGCTCTTCCCTGCTCCCTTTCCGCGCGTCTGGTGGGCATGTCTTTAGGACTTTATATTTACCTATTTACTTACGTGATTTGTTGATTTGAGAGAGAGAGAGAGAGACATCGATTTGTTGTTCCACTTATTTATGCTTTCATTGGTTGATTCTTGTATGTGCCCTGACTGGGGATAAAACCCGCAACCTTGGCCTATTAGGAAGCCACTCTAACCCGCTGAACTACCCAGCCAGGGCTAGAACACTGTTTTTAGCCAGAGAAATATTCCTTCCCCAGGGAGGCTCGGGGTCTCAGCCACAGGCACTGGGAGGCGAGATGCAACGTGAAGGAGGAAGTCAAAGCCCAGGGAGCCGCACGCTGGAAACAGCCACCACCCACGAAGCACCTACTGTGTGTACACCAGACACTCCATGTGTTTCTCTGACTCCCACAGTGGCCCCACTGTTTTGGTGTTTTAACGTTGTTTTTAAGAGAAGGCAGTGTCCCTGGTGGCAGAGGCGGTGGACCTAGTGCGGCTGCACGGAGAGAGAAGCGAGCGTCCTCATGTGTTTCTCACGGTGCGTGACGTCCGGCTGGGCCCCCGGAGCGGGACTCGCGCTCTTCTCTGGGGCTCCCGCACCTGGTCTGGGTCCCGTTCCAGGCCTGGCCTGGACCCCAGGGCTCACCGTCTTCCCAGTTCTCCTGCACCCCCTCTTCTTTCTGCCCTTCTCTTCCCCAGTCCCCTCTGCTCTTGACCCTTCCAGCCCTCAAGACCTCCTTCATGAGTGTTAGGCAGCAGGAGGTCCCTAGGCTGGGCCTCTGAAGGCTGGAGGGAGGCCGGGCCTGGATTAGAGGAGAGCCCTGTGCACTAGGCACTCTTCATGGGTGACCTCATTTCACTCCGAGCAGCCCTCTGAGATGATACGCCTGGTGCTGTTGGCGCCCGTCCGTGCCGTGCGCCCGTGCCCTGACCACTTCCACCCTCAGGACTTCCACTTGCAAGCGCCTGCCTGGCCTTGCCTGAGGGCAGCCTCTGGGCACTGGAACCCTCTCCGCGGCCACCGCCACCGTGACCACCGCCACCGTGGCCAGCGTGTGGGAGGCCAGATGTCAGGGAATTCGTGTATAAATGCCCCGCTCCCTCACCCCTCTGTGGGGGTAACTCTGGGGTGTGTGTGCTCCCTGGACTCCCAAGGTTTCCCCAGCAAGGCAGCCCACCCTAGTAGCTGGCTGCGTAACACACTTCACTGCCTTCTTTCCCTTCCTTATCTTAGTTCCCCACTTCTCTTGTGGGGTTTCCTAAGTCAGCCATGTGGACCGGGCTGCTTCTGGGGGAGCCCAGCCTAAGTCAGGTGGGTGCTGTTATTATCTTCATTTTACAAATGACAAGACCGAAGCTGTGAAAAGTTGAAACTCACCCACAGTTTCACATTACATAAGAGAAGTGCAGGCGTTCACAGCTGACACGCCGCTCTAGGTCTGCGCTCTACCATATGGCTTCTTGAGGGCACTCCCCCCTGCCTTGGAAGTCTGGTTCAAGTCCATTCCCCTTGGTTTCTTGACTTGAGAGGTTAGAGGTGAGGAGTAGGGGGGTCAAGCATCACTGACTGAAAGTGGGGAGTGTTTCCAGGCCACCCAGCCCTCCCTGCCCCGCTGTGAGTCACGAGCGGTCGGACAGAGCCAGCCCCTGGGTCCTGGATGGAAAGAGAGGTGAGGAACCGCTGGGGCTAGACATGTAACAAATGGAAAAAAGTGAAAGCCCCTTGAAGTGCTGGAAAAGGAGAGGACTAAGCCAGGGGTATGAGGAGAGGGCGGCTTGGAGCCGAGGAATCTTTCCAAGCCTTTGATTTATTCAAGGGACCGTGATCAGACTTCTCTGGACATAGCAGCCCCTGTAAAAGCAGGAGGAACTAAGGTGAGAAATAGAAAAGGATTTCTTGATAGTGAGATTTGCTCAGCCTGGAAACATGGAAAGTCCCCTGCTGAGAACCTCAAGGCTGGGGGAGAAACTGGCCTTCCTCTTTTCTGAGTGTGGAGGTGAGCATGGTGGGTGGGCGGGGACGACATGATTCCCCAAAGACAAAAGTTACATGGAGAGAACTTGTGGCAATTTTCTACTTGTTTGGTTTTCACGACACTTTTGTCTTAGTTTAGGTCCTCCCAGAAGCAGACTCTGAGACCAGGATTCCAGGGCCAGCAGTGTACTTGGGAAGCGGTCCCAGGAAATACCAGCAGGGGAGCGGGAAAGTGAGAAGGGAGGGCAGGAAGCCAGCACAGGGAGCGTCACCATGCAGGTCCTGCTACCACGTGAGCGAGAGAGGCACAGTCCCGCTGGGGAACTCCGGAAGATGAGTGAGACATGCCTCGAGTCCTCCGTACCGCGGGGCAAGGAAGCTGGGGTATTTATCCACCAGCTCCCTCTTGGTCATTGGTGGAGGGCTGTTTCCAGGCACACTAACTCTCCAGCACTTCCGGCTTACCCTGACCTGGCCCTGACAGTGTTTCCACAGCCAGGAGAAAACCCTCAGGCAAAGAGCATGTGCTGGCAGCAAGCAACCTTCTCCGTCTGGAGGTTAAGTGCCGAGAGACCCTGGAGGGCGCCAGCACTGGCCACGCTCTGCCCTTCTCTTCTTCTCCTCGACTTTCCCTCTCCACGTGCCTTTGTGTGTGCATGTCTTCTCCCGCTGTCCGCCTTAAATGCTTGCTGTTCTCAAACCTTCAGCCTTTGCCCATTGCTCCCGCAAGCTGCGTGTCCTCTTGGACGGTCCCATCTCCTCTCATGGTTTTAACTACCACCTGGGAGTTGTCGACTCCAAGTGCTCTTCCTGACTTGGACCTTGCTTCCACCTCCATGTCTGTGAACCTCCAATGATGGCATAATCAACATCTCCCAGACCCAAGTCATCGTCTGCTTCCAAAACGTGCCCTGCGCCTGCATGTTCTCCCCAGTGGCGGGGTCAGGACCCACCAGTCACTCTAGAAACTAGGAATCACCCTTTGACTCTCCCTATTCCTTCTCTCTGCCTCCTGTCAGTCACCACGTTCTATGGATATGGATTCCAAAATATTTTTTTTAAGGTTTTGTTTATTTATTCCTAGAGAGAGGGGAAGGGATGGAGAAAGAGAGGGAAAGATACATTGATCGGTTGCCTCTCACATCCCCAACTGGGGACCCAGCCTGTAACCTAGGCATGTGCCCTGACTGGGAATGCAACTGGCGACCTTTCAGTTTGCAGGTCGGCGCTCAACCCACTGAGCCACACCAGCCGGGGCAGATTCCAGAATATTTCTTAGAGTCATTTCCTCCTCTCCACCCCCACCCCCACTCCCACTGCTGTTGGTCTAGACCCTCATCACCCCTACTTGGGTATTCCCACAGCCTCCTGCCTGCCGTCCCTCTTCCAGCCTGACCTCCTCCCTGCTCCTCCCTCCAGTCCATCCTCCCTTGGTCAAATGTTCTGTCTAAAGTGCCAGACTTGGCACTTGCAAATTGCTGCAGCCACTACAGAAAGAGTAGGGAGGTTCCTCAAAAAAATTAAAATCAAACTACCCGATGACCCAGCAATTCTACTTCTGCATATTTATACAAAGAAATCCAAAACACTAATTCCAAAGAATATATGCACCCCTGTGTTCATTGCAGCATTATTTACAATAGCAAGATATGGAAACAGCCCTGGCTGGCATAGCTCAGTGGATTGAGCGTGGGGTGTGAACCAAAGGGTCGCTGGTTCGATTCTCAGTCAGAGCACATGCCTGGGTTGCAGGCCAGGTCCCCAGTAGGGGGTGTGCGAGAGGCAACCACACGTTGATGTTTCTCTCCCTCTCTTTCTCTCTCCCTTTCCCTCTCTCTAAAAATTAAAAAAAAATAAATAAATAAAAAAGATATGGAAACAACCCAAGTGCCCTTTAATAGATAAATGGATAAGAAAAAGCTGTGTTACACACGTACAATGGAATATTACTCAGGTATAAAAATGAATGAAACCCGCCCTGGCTGGTGTGGCTCAGTGGATTGAGCACGGGCTGGGAACCAGAGGGTCCCGGTTCGATTCCCCATCGGGGCACATGCCTGGGTTGCGGGCCGGGTCCCGGTGAGGGCCGTGTGAGAGGCAACCATGCATTGCTGTTTCTCTCCCTCTCTGTCTCCCTCCCTTCCCCTCTCTCTAAAAATAAATAAAAATAAAAATCTTTAAAAATGAATGAAATCCTAACATTTGCTACAGCATGGGTGAACCTAAAGGATATTATGCTAAGTGGAATAAGTGAGACAGAGGAAGACAAATACCATATAATTTCACTCATATGTGTGATCTAAAAAACAAAATAAAGGAACAAACAAAACAGAAACAGACTCATGGATATAGAGAACAAACTGACGGCTGCCAGATGGGAAGGCGACTGGGGGACTGGGTGAGAAAAGGTGAAGAGGTTAAGCGCACAGACTGGCAGTTACAGAACAGGCTCGGGGATGTGGAGCGCGGCCCGGGGAGCAGACAACAGTATATAATGACTGTGTGGTGCCGGGCGGGCGCTGGGCTTACCAAGGGGCCACTCTGTAAGTTACCTAAGTATCTAATCATTATGCTGTGCACCTGAAACTAATATAATATTGCATATCAAGTGTAATCAACAAATATTTTTAATTAAAAAAAAAGTTGCCAACCTGAACTTGTCCTGCATTGCTCAAGATCCATTCCCCCAGGGCCAAATTCAAGTACCTTGGCCTGACGTTCTGGGCACAAGCTGTCCTTCCTTTAACCTCTGACCCCATCCCTGGCTACTCCCAGCTCTTCCACTTGAAGCTAGTGGCAGGTGCTGTGCTCTTTCCTTCTGTCGTTTGCTTAGAATATCTTTCCTTTCACTTGCTTTCAGAGCTAACTCTAAGATCTTAGCTTAGGTGACAACTCCTCTTGGAAATTTTCTTTGAATGTCCTGAGCTGGGTTGGGCACTCATCTTTTGTGCTTTTGTTTCTGTGCAAGTATCAGAAAATTCACTCCAAGTGGCTTAAGTAACAATGGGAATTGACTGACTTGTGTAACTGAATAATCAAGGGGTAGGGCTTGCTGCAGGTCATGTGTGATCCAGGGGCTTAAACTGATGTTGTTGGGTTCTCTCCATTGCTAACTCCGGCTTTCCCTACCGTTGGGGGGTGGGGGAGAGGCGCTTCATTCTCAGAGTCTTTGGAGGGAGTCCCATCAGCTTCAGACTCACATCCTGCCTAGTTTAGTCCAATGAGCTGATCAAGCAAATGCTGGCTTGTTGGGACCTGAGGAGAGATTTATTTGCCCTTCCCCAAACCAATCCAAATGGCCAAGGGCTTCGAGTGTTCTATTTCTAGGGTTGGCGAACTGTGGCCAACTTGTTTCTGTAATGGCAGCGCTCTAGTGGAGGCAGACAGCAGCGAGCGTTCCCTGCAGCGGCACAGACAATAAACGCTTTAGGCTCTGTAGGCCAAGGCAAGACTGAGGGTACTATTACATGTGGGGACTTACATAACAAGAGAGGAAAGACATTCCCCCCAGTTTTTATGGATGGGATTACGGTTTCAATAATAATGGAGCACAACATATTTTTTTTAAAACACGGGTCTACTAATGAGAAGAATGGGATGGGGGAGGGGGATATATCTTTTAATTGGAGTTCAAAGGTAATGCGCCCTATCATCAAGCACTCATCTGTAAAAATTATTCTTAGCTCACAGACCATACAAGAACAGGCAGGACGTGGCCATGGGGCCACAGTTTTCAGACGCCTGAGTGAAATCATGACGTTCCAGAGCAAAGGGAAGCGATGTGGGAAGCTGGAGGAGCGGACAGCAGAGTGCTGTGATGGTGGTGGTGACGTCCGATGTCCGATGTCCGTGCTGCGGGTCTCGGGAGGCGGGGCTGCCTTCGCGGTGCTCCTTTCACGTGGTCAGGCTGTGCGGGCATTTTATGAGGTGATTCTTTATAAGACAAGTTCATATCCATTAGCCGCCCCCACCCCCAACCCTGACACCATTCCTACAAAGTAGGCAGGGCAAGGGTGGTTGTGCCCTTTTCACAGAAGGGAAACTGAGGCTCAGAGAGAAGTGGCTGCCTGGGGTTTCACAGCAAGGGCTCTCTGGGACACCTTGGCAGAATCGAAGACAAGGGCCGTGCGGCCTTGTTTTGTAATTGAACGGTGGTGTGCCCTGGCTGGGGCCGCAGAGGCTGGGCCAGGAGGCCAGGCTGGCCCGGAGGCTAAGTTCCAGCTGGCTCTGTGATATCCGGGGGTCGATGGGATGGGCCCGGTCAACACTGTTTCAAGAATCTCTAGGTTTAAGCCTGTCTTTCTTATAACTCCCCATGCGGGGATTATAAACTGGTCCCAAACTAGAGAAAAATCAGGCTTCAGGCAAGCATGCTCAGGACCACACACAAGGAATCTGACCCTCATCTTCCTCCAGCTTCTGGGCCTGACCTTATTGGGGTCCCTGATGAGGACCCCGGGTCATGTGAGCCAGAGATGTGTTTAAAACCTTGTTGTTGGGGCAATCCTGGGGCAGGACGGGCTGTGGGCAGCCCTCAGCAGGACAATCTCAGCCCTCCAGGCAGACAGGGCCGCCCAAGGGCAGGACAGGGTCTGGGGGCGCCAACAGCTGGAGGGGAAGGGGGGCTGCTGGGCTCCTCTCTTGGATGATGATATTTAGAGACCAAGGGTGTGTGTGTGCCAGTACCGACAAACACACACATTCACACATTCTCTGGTCTCACACATGTATGTACACACTCCCACGGTCAGTAGTCACACCCATAACCATCTTTACTACCAGCGTCTTGCACACGTGCACATGCACACACATTCCTATGGTTTCCCACACCGATTTACACACTCCGAGCTCAACCACATGTTTATACACCTCAGTGTTAGTTTCCTAGGACTGCCATAGCAAAGTGCCGCTCACTGGTGGCTGAAAACAAGGGAACTGTATTGTCTCACACGTTTGGAGGAGTCCAGAATCCAGATGCTTTCTGAGACTCGTAGAGGAGGATCCTTCCTTGCCACCTGCTAGCTTCTTGCAAGCGTCTGCCAGTCCCAGGTGTTCTTGGCGTGCAGACTCCAGTCTCTGCTTCCATCTCCACAGGAACGTGTTTTTATTAGGATACTAGTACTATTGCATTGGGGGCCGCCCCATTTCAGTATGACCTCAACTTAAATGATTACAACTGTTATGACCCTATTTCCGAATAAGGTCACAATCTGAGGTGCTGGGGGTTAGGACTTCAGCGTATCTTTTTTGGCAGACACAATTCAATCTAAAATAACACCTTTGGCTATAAAATGTCACATGTACTTAGCACACTCTCATAGTCACACAGCTGTACACCCTACTGAAGTCACACAGGCATGCACACGCGTATGTTCATACATTCCCACAGCCACAGAAGCACACATACCCACACGCACGGCCAGGACCGCGCGCACACACCCGCACACGCTCCCAGGCACCGCTCCCATCTCCCAGCCTTACATCCAGTGGCCCACAGGCCGTACACTTTCCTTCACGTGCCCTCCCGCCCCCGCCCGTCCCACACATCCCGTCGGCCACACTCAGAGGCCACCCTTGGGGGTCATGCTCTGAGACCTGGCACATTTGCAGCCTCGCACTTGCCTCATGCCTCTCACATCCTCCCCCACCCACACAGTCTCTCCTCTTCTGACTCCTCCGTCCAGCCCACCCCATCCCCAACCAACCCGCAGCCAGGGAGGCACGGCGGCCACCCCGCCCCAGCCCGGCCAGGGCACCAGGTGGGCAGCCCCGTGCTGTCCGAACGAGGGGCCCCCACAGCCTTCTGCATCGCGGACTCCCAGGCTTCCCTCTCAGGAGCAGACAGACAGACAGACAGACACAGGCACACACTCTCACCCCCGTGCTGCCCCCGCAGCAGCAGCCTGTTCCTCATTATGGGCCAATGCGCCTGTTTACTCACCCAGCTGGAGATGGTTAGAGAGTGATAAATAATGAAAGAGAAAACAGGCTTTTCCCCTCTGCGGCTTCTATTTATGTAACATGTGTCACAGCTCACTCACAGACTTTGTTTCGGAGCTGCTTGCAGGAAATAGTTTATTTTTTCCGGACGGTGGCTTGGGGGGGCGGGGGGCCTGGGGTTCAAGTTTCTGGTCTCACACTCAGGGGAGTTCTGGGATCCGGCACCCAGAGTCCCCTCCTGGCCCTCACCCTCCCCACCTCCCCAACGCCCCAGGGCAGACGTCACAGCTCAAGGCTGCCTTAGACCTGGGTTCTCTGACTTCACTGAGTTGGAAGGAGTTAGGTGGGCGGGGTCCCTTTCCAGCTGCTTCTGAAACCCCTCCAACAGATGAGCTTGTATTAGGAGCCAGACAGCTTGAGGCTAGGGCTCCCTGAGAGCAGACAGTGGTCAAGGGGCTTCCTAAGTAGCCCGCACCTGTTAGGGGGAGGGTCCGAAAGGGTTCCTCCTGTGATGATCCACGCCCGCTGTCCGCTCTGCACTCTACTGTCTGTGGTCTCTCCCAGGCCTCAGTTCTCAGCTCCTGCTTCCCAGGTGAAGTCACTGAGGGCGGGGCCCGGGAGGGCCTGGCCATGGTCTACTCAACTGGCCACAAAGAGCCAGGACTTCAGACTCCCACATCCCACTGCCCCCTTCTCCCAGGGGCACCCTTGGTAGAATTCTGCTCGGGCAGGTGTGAATAGTTACAAGGGTGGGGGGGCTGGGATGTGAGGGATCATAAGATGTCAGAGATCTGAGATGTGCCCCCCTCAGTCATTCCCCACAACACTACAGTAGGCAGGCCATCTTTCGGGGGATTCTCCAGGGAGGGGAGAAGCAGCAGGAAGCTGCCCTGCTCCGCCAACCCCAGTGCCGAGAGGTTCTTGGGAAGTTCGAAGGCCACCTGCGCCGCCTGACCCTGTCTCTGTGAATGCCAGTACAGGGAGCCTATGACCTGCCTGACAGGAAGCCCAGTGGTATCCCAGGCCACCTACTGACCCCAGGAATGAAGAGTCCAAGGTGGAAGATGGACCAGGAAGCCCCAACCCCGCAGTCCAGAGGAGAGGTGTGTGTGCAGGCACCATGGGGTCAGTCCCATCCAGTGACCTCAGGGGCTCTCCCAAGACTGTCACACAGATCTCCTGGCTGATGGGAAGTGGTCACATTTCCTCACATTTCCAGGACAAGACCTTTAGAGCCGAGCCCCTGGGGTCTTGGGTATGACCTCCCAATTTTGTTCTGGGATTTCTTGTGGCTCTGAAGGGGTCCCAGGAGAGAGGAGGGCCCATGTGAGGAGCCTTGAAAGGTGGCCCTTCCTGTATTTCCAGGAGCCTCCTTCATCCCTGTTCCTCTGCAGGGCAGGAGTGTGGAGGAGCCCACGGCCCTAGAGGTTTGTTCAGGCTGTGGCGTGGAGACTCCACAGCAGTTTGGCGGGAGCCCTGCGCAGAGCAGCCCCACATCCCCCCCAGACACTCGCCTGCACTCACGCACTCACTCTCAGGGCGCTCCCCTGCAGGCGGGGCCCCTGTCTGGCAGGCCCAGAGCTCTGGACTCCAATGTGCCCTGCGGAGGGTGACATGAATAGTACAAGTCATCCTCAACCCCAGGAGCTCAGCAATTCACCCCTAAACTTCCCATTGATCCTGCAAGGAAGCTTTCATTATAACCCCTCACCTTGTCGATGAGAAAAATGGGGCTCAGAAAAGCAGAGGGCTTGGCCCAAGGCCATACAGCTGCTATGTGGCGGAGTGGGGTTGGAATTCGGACAGTCTCATGCCAAGTTCACACTTCATTCCTTTCACAGGCTGCCTTTCCTACTTCTTTCCCAAAACCCTGCACCCAGTAGGTGTTCAGAAAGTCAATTGGTTAATGTATGTACATATGGGTGTTCTTTCATACTCACTGGGTGCAGGCCCCAGCTACCCTTCTGCAAACCTACACTGAGATGTGATTTCCCGGCAGATTCAGAAAGTCACAGATACCTCTGTTTTCTCCACAGCTAGAACCAGTGCCAGCCTGAATGCCCTGGGCTCCAGCCTCAGTTTCCCCTGTCTCGCAGGCCCAAACACCTGAGCAGGGCTTCCCCTGCTTTGAGGAGGCCAGCAGCATTGCCTGGGCTCCTGCCCCAGGTCTGACCCTCAGTCTGGAAGCCTCTGGGGTCCAGCCACCTCCGTCCTCACCTCTTCCTCCGAAATGTCAGGCCTGGCACTGCCCCCCTGTAGCCCCCTCTCCCTGTGGCCCCCCGGGAGTCCAGGCTTTGCTTGAGGGCAGCGAGTGAAGCCGGCTGTAACAGAGAAACCTCGGGCTCTTCTTCAGAAGTCCCGGAGGAGGCAGATCTGAGGAAAGGCTGCCGAGAAGGCGCCTGCAGCAATGTCAGCTTGAGAACAACTGGGCTGACAGGCTGCTGAGCGGGGATTAAGGTCGGGATCAGGGAAGCTGGGGAAATGAAGGCAAGTTCCCTGCTCCCCTCACCGCCACCGCTGCTGCTGGGTTTCTCTTCTTGTTTGCTCTCCTGCTCTGGGAAAGTGGCTGGGGAGGGGTGTGGGCAGGGGTGAGGCCGGGAGGTGGGGGGAAGGGCAGTGGAGAGGAGAGGGTGTCAGGCCTCTGGTTCTCAGGGCTCACCCAGTGCAGGCACCCCGGCCTGGGACCCTTCCCTGGTGACTGTACCTAGTCAACCATAGGCAGCTAGCCCCGTCCTATCACCCTTCTGCTATACACAGAGCCAGCCCTAACTGTGCTGGGGTCTGACTTCCCCACAGGACTGGTGGGGACAGAACTGATCAGGCCCACATCCCCTCCCCCCAGAAAGTGGACAAGCCTATTTCCACTTGCCTTCAAATGCGAGATGCCCTGTCCTGGGGAAAGGTCATCACCAAGACCTTTCTCATCACTGAAATGTCACCAGAGCCCAGCCAAATGGGCTACAAGATTCCAGACGACCCGATGCAACAGAATTCTAGCGAAACCTCAGTCCCTGGCATTGTCACTGGTGTGGTGGCTAGGAGCGTAGCCCCTGGTCTCAGACTGCCTGGGTTCAAATTTTGACTCTGCCACTGACTTGCAGTGTGACCTTGACCTCTATGCCTCAGTGGGAGAAAATAGTAGCACCTCCTTATAAGGTTGTTGAGAGGATTAAGGGAGTGAACACAGGAGAATTTCTTGGAGTAGAGCCTGCACAGAGGACGTGTGCAATGAGGGTGGTCTTATTTATTATCAAGGGCAGAGTGAAGGAATAACAGTGGCAAGGTGAACTTAATCACCGGAAAGCTTCCTGGAGGAAGGGATTTTGGAGGCTGAGGCTTGGCAGGGGTGAGGGGTAAATTGGGGGTGAGAAGCACACTCCCATGTGCCAGGTGAGTGTGGGGTCTGAGAGGGGCGGGGACTTAAGGATGTGTCTGGTGAGAGGTGGGAAGGACGCACTTCCCGGGAGCCCCATCCCAGCCAGTCTTTCTCCACAGTTTCTGCTCTAACTGGGGGTAACATGACTACTCTCTTCCGGTCCTGCCAAGGGCAACCAAGGGTGCAAAGACCATGAAAAGACACTGTTTATCATGGTGTCCTTCCCAGAATGGGGCTTATTCTAGAACTTCAAGCAATTCATAGAGGCTTCCAGAGCTCCTGGGTTCTGTAGACCTGGTGAGGGACACGGCAGGAGAGAAAGGTGTGGAGACCATAAACCTGGTGGCAGACAGCCTCTGGGGTTTAAGTTCCAGCTCTGCCTCTGACCAGCTGTGTGACTCGGAGCAAATCAATTAGCATCTCTGGGCTTCAACTGCCTGGTCTGTGAAATGCGATAAAGATGACACAGGAACCAAGGAGCGGGGTTCCTGGCCTCCGGGGCTGCCCGCGGTGGGGCCAGCTCGCCCTGGCTTAGCCTGCAGCTCCTCCTGGGGTCCTCAGCCCTTCACCCTGTCTCTGGACACCCTGGCCACAGGCTGGGGGTCCGGGGAGAGGATGTGGGCGGGTGTGAGAGGCAGAGATGGGGTACTGGTAGTTGAGGAAAGGGTCTGCTGAGAGATCTCTGGGGAAAGCGCCTGGGCCAGGGGGCCTGGTCTCAGATGTTTGTGGGGGCTCCTGCCTGGGGATTTACGTCTAGGGGACTGGCTTCAGGAAAGCTCGTTTCAAAATCACTTTTTTTACCCCCGTCAGTAAAAATTATGTATATTTATTATAAAAAATTTGTAAAACACAGAAAAACATAAAAAAGGAGATAAAGTACATATAAAGATAATACCACCAACTCACAGATAACCATGGTAAGATTTTACTTTTTTAAGATTATGTATCTTTTAGGGTTTTTTTTTAGATTTTATTTATTTATTATTAGAGAGAGGGGAAGGGAGGGAGACAGAGAGGGAGAGAAACAGCAATGTATGGCTCCTCACATGGCCTTCACTGGGGACCTGGCCCGCAACCCAGGCATGTGCCCTGACTGGGAATCGAACCGGGACTGTTTGGTTCCCAGCCTGCGCTCAATCCACTGAGCTACACCAGCCAGGGTGTATCTTTTAGTTTTTTAAAGTACATGTACACATTCATAATAGTCACAGGGATATAAATTAAACATAGGGAATAAGGTCAATGTTATTGTAATAACTATGTATGGTGTCAGATACTTGAAATATTGGGGGGACCACTTTATAAACTATATGATTATCTAACCACTATGCTGTACACCTGAAACTAATACAAAATACTATTGAATATAAACTGTAATTGAAGAAAAATAAATATTTTCCAAAAGCAAATGGTATATATAGATATGCATATACATGCACATACACTCATGAGCATTCACACACCTATTCACAGTACTCACACACATGTTCACAAACTCATACACATATAGTAACCTTTTATTACAGCATAACATGCTTAATGTACATGTACGTCTAGAAATTTAGAAATGGGATCATAAAATCTTAAATGCATTACCATTTTTTTAAATCATTAATTCTTTTTTTTTTTAAGATTTTATTTATTTATTTTAGAGAGAGGGGAAGGGAGGGAGACAGAGAGGGAGAGAAACAGCAATGTATGGTTGCCTCTCACGTGGCCCTCATGGGGACCCGGCCGCAACCCAGGCACGTGCCCCAACTGGGAATCGAACTGGGACTCTCTGGCACCCAGCCTGTGTTCAATCCACTGAGCTACACCATCATTACCATTTTTTTTAAATGGATTTTTTTCATTAAACAGAATATCGAGAACCTTTCCCCAGGTTATTAAATATTCTTCTCCACCGTAATTTGAAACGACTGTAGAGTCCTCTATCTTTCGGGTGCATTGGAAGGCATACAATTTTATCAGTTCTCAACTGTTGGTCATCCCGATTGTTTCTCGGTGTTTGCTGTGATAAACAACACTGTGACACACATCCTCGTACAGAACTCTTTGAGAGGCAGCTAACTTCGCCTTGTTTGTTCGTACGTCTGTCTGTCCCCGGTCGCGAGTGCGAGGCTTTCTAGTGCAAGCTCTTCGTCCGGTTCGCTAGTTTGGCTCCTGGTCCCTTGCAGACAACCGACCGTTGCTGAACTGCATTGCGTTCCTGGAGCCCATACCCTGGCCTGAGGACCTGAGATGGTGGGCTGATCAGGAAGGAGCCCACCTTCCCTGTTAGAACACCTAGGGGTCCCCACCGCTTCTCTGTTGGGCCTCCCAACTTCTCCTAGGAAAAAAAACATTCCCAAGCCCCCAGCCACTGGCCGAGCTGGAGTCACAGGGAACTGCCTCGCTTTATTTGTCTCTTATCTTCCTGGGCAAACCAAATGGTGCCTCCCTCTGCCAGGACCCTCCCCTTTCACCGCCCCCTCCCATCTCTGACTCATTTGACTTCTTTTGTTGTGCCTTCTCGCTGAAGGCCCGGCCGACAGAGCCCTTTTACCTGCTCATTAGTGCGGCAGCAATGTTGTGGCAGCTCCTGGGCTCCCCACGAGGCAGCCCCCTCCCGGGTCCCCACTTCTGACAGCACAGCCCATTGCACCCTGGGAAGTGCCCACACGGCACACCTCAGCCCTACCCCCTGCTCTGCCTGCCACCTCCCATGGCACCAAGGAGCCTTTGTCTCTTCCTCTTAAGACAGGTTTGTGGAATCTTGGATTTGGAGCTGAGACCCTAGCTTCCAGTTTTTCAATGGGTCAGAGAGAGAGAGAGAGTTAAGAAACAAAAATCGAGAGGTAAAACTTACTAATTTAATTTGTCTTCTCAAGCATCCATGCTCCCAACCTCCTGCAAATTTTCTGCGGTTAAAATTTTTATTCTTTTTTCCCTCCCCTCTGTCTCTCCTTTTCTCTTCTCTCTTTCAGCTCCCACACACTCTCCCATCCTCCTGTCCTCGTTTCCCCTCCTCTCCCCTTCTTTTTTAAGTTTTTTTTTTCTTTTAACTTTCAAGGTCATTCCGGACTCTTGAAGCCGCCAGTCCCTCAGTGAGACGTGAGCGCCACTGGCGTCGTGGCCTCTGTTTCCGTGGCAACCCAGTAACCATTAATTTTCAATTAAAGGAGACAAAAAGCTCGATGACAGCTCTAGGTCTGCTGAAGATGTCAAGAATCTGTATTAATATACAGCAAGAGAGCATAATTGTGTGTCCATCTTCCAGAGCAGCGAAAAATGGAGGGATAATTACCAGCTCGAAAGCCACTCTGTAATTTAGTTCTTACTGTCACCACAGCCCTACACATTAGCATAAATTAAAAGCAGAGTTTATTGTTATCAAAGTGCATTGATATCGCCAGACCCGCTTTCTTTCTTTTAACTGTTTGTCGTGGGTGAGTGACTCCCAACTCTCGCTGGGGTCTCCCTGGGGTGGGGAGAAGTGAGAGTGCAGCGGCTGCTGGGCTGCTGGGGTGTTAGATCTGGAAGGTCCTGGCCATTTCCGCCGTCTTCCCTTGGCACAGATGGGGACAAGGGTCAGGGCATTGCCCCTCTGAAGGGGTCTGGGGTGGAGGAGGGCTATGATACTAATTCACTTCTCCTGTGCAAGTGCTTTGTTTTGCTGGAGCCTTCCAGCTCTTTCCAGAGGGGCTGCTGTCCATCGCAGGTCCTCCCCCTCCCCCCGTCAGTGTCTAGCCCAGTGCAGGGCTGGTGATGGGTGCTCAATGCCAACCTGTTAAACAAAGGATGAGTGAATGCCCCATGGGTCTCCTCTCATGGGGTGGATGTCAGCAGGGGACCTTCCTGCTTTCCCAGGTTGGGTCATGGCCAGCTCTGAATGGAGATGCTCCTGGCTCTGGCCCAGTTCCTGCTGGGGGGCAGCTCCCAGTGTGGCCCCTCTGGATTCCCCCTCTCGTTGCTGCTGGACCATCTACCACCAGCTCCTCCCTCTCCCCCATCTGGGTCCTCCCATCCTGCAGACTCACCTCTGAGTAGAGCAGTTGGAGCTCCTCAAGTGTCTCGCTGCCAGAGTGCCAGTGACAACGACAGAAATCATACATTTCCGTGAATGGGGAATGCGGGGTTTTCTTGCATTCTATCCAGAGAGAGCTGTCCTTCAGAAGGGAATTTAGTGTAATTACCCTAAGGGAGCGATCCTTAAACAGTCAGTCACAACACTGACCTCCCGGTTGAGATCTGACAGCAAAATTGCAGGCTGTGTACTCAACAGAAGGGGCATCCTCCTTTTGGTGGGGTTGGGGGGGGGGGGTTGGGAAGGAAAGAGGAGGAGGGAAAGGAGATGCAGAGGCTTTGAAAAGAAAAGTGTGGGTTTCCAGCTTCCAGACCCGCGGGTTCTCCTTGGCAAGGCGTGCGTGGGGCAGGGAAAATGTGCCCAGAGGACCCTTGGTACTTCAGCTGGTTTGCGAGGAGGAGCTGAGCTGGGCAGTCAGGCTCTGTGAACCTCTGAGCCATGTCTGTGATCTCAGCTAAGGTTAATTTTATTGAAGTTAAGGTTTGGAAGGCACTAGGAACTGCCTGGTAAACTACTCAGGCATGTTTCTCCAAACAGATCTGTCTCTCGGTCTCTCTCACAGTGGCTCAAATTTCACCTGTTCTTGTCCTTTTGAGTTAACACATCCTAGAACCTGTTAAACCGCCCCTGGGTTACCTTGCAGGACCGACATGCTCATCTGCGACCACTCCAAATCCAGCGTGGACTTATCTGTCAGACGTGCTGGCCTGTCACATGGCGGAATTTCACCAGGTAATAGAGACAGTCTGGTGTGTGGACAGATGTCCGTGGACGGTAGAGCCTGGGAAGGAATGGAGGTCGATGCCCAAATCTCACAGCTGGGAGGGACCCCAAAACCAGCGGGTCAGACTCCTCCCAGAGCAGGGTTCTCCTCTGCTCAATCTCTATCCAAACCCAGCACCTCTGCTCACAAGACTCTATCAGCAGGAGCTCACAACTGGAAAGAGGTCCATTTCACCATGGATTACTGAAAACTTCCTCCTGCGTGGAGAAAAAACTGTTTCCCTGAAATTCCTACCTTCCCTCTGGAGCTCAGGAACAAATGTAAACTTTCTCTAGTGTGACTGCCTTTCAGCTGCGTGAAGACAAAGCTCAGCTGTCTAACATCTCCTTCAATCCTGGGACAAGGTGGGCCCATCACCATTCACTCACCCTCCCACGGAAGAGCCAGAAAGGAGTCTGAGAGGACGAGGGAGGGCCCGAAACACAAATCCGATGTTCACGGAGCATCTACTATGCTCCAGGCACCAACACTCCCCATACTACTTCTGTCCTCCCAGCTATCCAGAGAGGGGTGGATATAGTCTTCCCATTTTACTGTAGAGGAAAGAACAACCCAAGAAGCTGCAAGACACTTGCCCCACGAAGTGTTTGGTGAGGGGCAGACCCGGGATCAGAGCGCAGACCCCCGATCCCGGCTGAGGCCTTTCCTTGCGAACCCAGCTGCCTTTGCCCCCAGACCCCTCAGGCCCCAGGAGCTCTGCCATTGGTCTGCCTGCATCCCCGCCTTCAAGGTGCTTTGCTCCACAGATGTCATCTCTCCCTCACTTGTCCAGGGGAGGAATTCCAGGGGAAACCCAGCTCAAGTACGGCTTCCTCCCTAAAAGCCCTCCTGCCCTCACTAATTGCTTCAACAACAACGACAGCAAAGTCGGCTGTGATTTCTGACCGCAGGACCATGCTCCAGGGCTCTTACTATGTGCATGAAACGGGGCATTGCATTCAATCCTCCAGGCCTTTCGGGAGCTCTGCCTGGACCCCTCTACCCCCAGAGGTCTGCCCCCACTTCAGAGACCACCTTCTCGGCGGGGCCGGACCTCACCATCTTTTCCCAGTTCCTTCTGCCCTGTTCTATTTCTTTCCATAGCTCCTCTCACCTTCTAACGTATAATTTACCTATTATTATGTTCATTGTCTATTTCCCTCCATTTTAGGCTCCCAAAGGGCAGAGGCTTTATTTGTTTTGTTTTCTGTCATATCCCGAGCACTTAGAACAGTGTCTGGCGTACAGCAGGTACTCAATGCCTATTTGTCAAATGGAAGGAAAAATACTTAAAACCCTTTGAGGCAGGCACGACATTCTCACAGCCGAGCAGACCTACAGCTGTAGTTATGGGTTAGGTGACTTGTCCAAGTTCACAGAGCTGGCGATACCCAGATTCAAAGTCCTCATTCATTTTGGGCTGCCGAGTATGGAGCCATTTGAGGGGCCTTGAGCCAGGCCCTTGTGAATTTTTTGAGTTGGGGGTGTGAGGAAGCTGGCTTCTTGGGGGATTTCTCACCTGCAGGCCAACCTCCTGGAACCTCTCCCTCCTAACAGGGTGAGGAAGGCGCCTTCCCCTTCCAGCAGCCACTTTCGGCACCCCCTTCCCACCCCAGACTGGGAGGGGCCTGCAGGTGTAGTGCAGCTCCCGCCCTCCCTGAGGACTGGGCTCCTGCCCAGGCTGGCGTCCACACCCAGAGCCCCAGGAGCCCCTGGGAGGCCTGGACCCTGGACTCTGAGAGGCTCTTCTCCCTTAGATGTGAATCCGGGCCCCAGAGTGCCCACACAGAACATACATCTTAAACAAACACTTCTCCTTGCTGTTTATCTCTGTGGCCTTTAAACAAACTCTTTCAAAGGTTTCTGCTGATAGGAGAGATTTACTGAAAACCATTCCTTGCTTAAAAGCCCTGGGTTTATGCTGCCGGGGTGGGGGCAGCCAGGGGACTTAAAGCCTGGGGTTTCTCTGCCTCCGGACCACATGTTTATCCTCCAGGCCTTGATAGAGGAGCAACACAGACTAATCTTTATGGAAAAGAAAATAAGAAAGCAGAAAAAGGGAGGGGCGGAGGCTGGGGGAGAAGTTTGGTTCTCGTCACTGACTCCGTGCATTCTTGGCAGGGGCCCCCGCGGGCCCCCGCGGTGCCCACCGAAGGCAGCGCCCTGGGGGGCGGGGCGCTGCGCTGGGGAAGGGTGGGGCTTCCTTGAACTTTGGACCAAAGGCCCTTGGGCAGGTGAGCCTCTTCTTGGGCTCCCCACCGTGGACAGAGGCCAGAGAGGGCCTCTCCCAGCTGGGGCCTCTGGGCAGAAGGGAGAGGGGGGCAGAAGGGAGAGCCAGGCAGCAGTCCTGCGACAATGTATCTGTTCCTGCTGTGGGCCAACAGTTAGGAAGCACCTAGCATATGCCAGGACCTGGGGTGGAGAGTTGAGTAACCATTAACATTTATTTCAGCATGTCTGTGGGCCTGGCACCGTTCTAAATCACTTACGTGAATCAGCTCGTTTAATACAACAGCCCCAGAAAGAGATTCTAGAATTATGCCACTTTAGCAGATGGGGAAACCAAGGCGGAGACTGATTTCGGGGCTTGCCCTGCCCCCCAGAGGTTTTGGTGTAATTGGGATGCAGTCTGGGCATCAGATTCTGAAATGCATCCTGACCGGAGAACTATTTCTATGGAGACCGACACTCTGTTACGCCCTCCTTGGCCTCCCGATAATGTAGCGTCGCATCAACCTAAGGGGCGCACATCTCGAAATCTAAGCTGTGTCTCACGATCCATTCTCCGTGGAACACACAGTGTTGGTGCGTCTTATAATCTTAGGTCCGAGGAGATATAGTGGTAGTCCTCCCTCATCCGAGGGGCATGTGTTCTAAGACACACCCCGGTGGATGCCTGAAATGGCAGGCAGTCCTACATGAATCTACGGTAAAGTTTCATTTATAACCAGGTGCGCACTCTCAGAGACGAACTCCTGGAACCAATAATATAACAATGTGCTGTAATGAAAGTGGCGTGAGCGTGGTCTCTCTGCCTCTGACAGCGGAGACAGTGGCCGAGTGACCACCGCGCGGGCAGTGTGCGCCGCGTGTGTGCCAGACCAAGGGATGCCTCATATCCCGGTGGGACAGAGCGCGACATCTCGAGATTTCATCACGCCACTGAGAACGGCGCCAAATTTAAAACTTATGAATTGTTTATTTCTGGAATTTTCCATTGAATATGTTCAGACCTTGTTTGGCCGTGGGTAACCAGAACTGTGGAGAGTAAAGTGGCAGGCGGGGGCACTGTGTAGTATAGAGAACTAACCTCTGCCACTGGTGGGCCTGGGCCACGTGGTTTGCATACATTATCTCATTTAATCCACCTCCCAAAGCTTTGAGATAGGTCACGTGAGCACCTCTGGTGGGAAATTGAGACCCTGAGAATTTAGTTACTTTCCTAAGACCGCCCAGCTAGTGGGAGGTGGAGGCAGGGTTTGAACCCACATTAAATGGCCTAATATTTATTCCTGACCCTTGAAGGGTGCTTTATACTTTTCAAGCTGTCTTCGTACTTACATCCGTTGAGGAAGACACTGAAATCCAGGAAGGTGAAGTGATTTGTTCTAAGGAACACACCTGACTTCATGCAAAAGACCCATGACAGGCTTTATTTTTGTTTTTTCTAAATTTACCTAGACTTTTGTAGATAGAAAAAGCTGCTCCTGAAAGGAGAATGGGGTCAGGGCAGCCGGCCAGGGCAGAGGCCTCTGAGGGGGCGGACCACCCTGGGGTCCAGGCACTGAAGGCTGGGGCCAAGGCCAGTCCTGGGACCTCCTGAGGGCAGAGGCCCTGAGCTGGGCGGGTGCCTTTGTAGAAACTCTACTGACTGCAGCCTGCGCTTGCAGTTGTGAAGTGGAAGGGCTGTGGCGGCAGGTGGGGAAGGGAGCAGAAGGCAGGTAGGAATTTCTTCTCCTTCCTGCCCAGAGCTCAGGCCGGAAGCCACTGCCCCTCCTCCATGTTTACACTGGCTACCCAGCCGGCCACCACCCTCACAATGGCACAGACTGACACCCCTCCCTCTCCTCCCCTCCCCTCCCCCTTGCGCTGGGCCAAATACCTTTCCCCTCTCCCTGAAAGCGCCTTTCAGCACCTGGGTCCTGAATTGGGCCCAGCTTCCAGGGAAGAAAAGGGGAGAGTGTGAGGGGGAGACAAGGGGTGGGGGTGGCGTGGGGGGAGGTGGGGGTTGAGGGGAGGTGGGGAGGTGGGAGTCTGTCCGGCTAGGACAGAGTTATGTGAGTGATCCTTTTGCACTCATCACCTTTCCTTTTTCTGTTATTTTTTATGACACCCAGTTTTAAAAACCTTTGCTTCCTCCCTAGCAACGCTGCTCTAAGATACTTAATTCACACCAAGGTAAACACGACTGATAACAGCTTCTAAAGTGACCCTTCCAAGAGAGAAGTGCATTTTGGCAATGGCCTCATGTTTGTCCATTCATTCTTTGATTTACTCAACCATTTCCTTTGGCATTCCTGGGGACCCTCCATCCCCTCGAGAAGCCTCAGCCAGGACATCCATATGCTGTTTGGTGGCTGCTGTCCAAGCTTTGGCCTTTGCCGGTAGTGACGCCTCCACCCTCTTACACAACTTGTAGATACAGGGCAGCAACCCAAACTCTTTTTCACAATTCAGTGAAAGGAAAGGTAATTCATCCTCCTGAAAAAAGTTGGGAGGACTTTGCCTTAAATGAAAAGGGAAGTGCTCTAATGGTGGACTTTCAGGTACCAGCTGATCTGTTTGTTACAGTCTGACCGTCGGGCTGAGCTCCTCAGGGCCGATGGGCGGCAGCCCATGGGCCTTGGGTGGAATTTACAAAGAGGGCCATTGGCAGCGAGGTTCTGGATTTGTTTCTCCTTCTGTCCTCTGCAGGGAAGGGCTAGCTGAGAGCTATTAGGGGAAGACTCTGAGCTCAGAGCTGGAAGGGACCCAGGGAATCACCTACTCCAGTAATTTACAAAGGGTGGAGTGGCTTAAAAGCAGTACAGCCTTTTAATAAACTTCATTTACACTAAAATGCAAAATAGAAAACAGCTATGAGTCACAGCTCTGGTTGAAGTGGGAAGGGCAGCTGGACACTACGTACTCCACCCCCACCCCCTAAAATGGCCCAGAGGTCCCCTCTGGAACTCCAAAGCTAGTTCAGGGATCCATTTGACAGACAAGGAAACAGAGTCAGAACACGGTGGGGAGGATGGTGGTCCTTAGGGTCCTCTACCCTCCCATGATCTGCTCTTGGTTCATGTTCCTTCCCTGGACTCATGATGAACTTGACCTGCAAAATCCTACTCACGCTTCAGGTTCAGCTCAAATGCCACCTCCTCCATGGTCCCTTCCCCAATTCTGTTACCCAGTTTTGGCCCCAGCCCCATCCCCTCTGGCCCCAGAGCTCCCTGCTTTTGCACCTCTCTTAGGATCAACTTCCCTTGTATTTCTGTTCTTCTGAAACAGGTCTTTTCTCTCTCCCTGGACAGTTGGGCTCTCTGAGGTTAGGTGTGCAGTCAGAGGAAGCTGCGGACATGTTTTTGGGGTGTAGGTGAGATGCTTTGCCAATGGCGAGGGGGTTCTAACTATCGGACAGCCCTAGTCCTCTGCAACTTAGCTGAGAGGGCATTGAGTTTGATTAGCAGGTATTTGGAGACGCGAAGTGGGGCGGGGGAGGGGACCCAGCCTTTAGAGCCTGGGGGAGGGGCCCTTCTGCCACGAACTGGCCCCTCCCTCAACCCTGAGAAGACAGAGGGCAGAACTGCTGCGGGTAGGGGAAGAAAAGCCAGAGCTTTTACACCTCCCACATCACCATTTCCCTCTTCTCAGGCATTTTAAGAGCTCAGACTCTAACTCTTCAAGGGCTTTTGAAACAATTAGATTTGCAAGTGCCCAGCGCTCAGTCTAATTGCTTAAAAGCCACTTCAGGCTCCAACTGACCCAGAGTAAAGCCTGTTGAGGGGGACAGGGAGGAGGGGAGACCCGAGACACTGTGTCGCCCTTTCCCCCAAGCTTTTCTTGGTGACGAAGGCCTGGGCCAGAGGTGACGCCAGAAAGGGGCCTCTGGTCGCCCTGACCCTTCCCCAGCCCTTGCCCCGAGAGAATCCCTGACGTAGAAACTCTCTCTCGTATACCTTCTCATGTAATTCCCAGCATCCTCAGGAATCATTTTCAGAGTTAGAAAGTGATTAACCCAAAATAAGCAGGTCTGGAAGTGTCAGAAGGCAAACCTTGAGGTGTCTGACTCGAAGGTGATGCCGTTCCTCTGGGATCTTCTGGGCATGAGGGGCTTTTGCAGCCTCAAAGTCAGTTCCATCTCTCTATGCCTTCCAGATGACTCTTTCCCCAAATTCCGGTTTCTGTATAAAATTTTCTCTGGCCCAGGACCTTGTAATGTCCCATATCAGATAGAGTCAACTCTTCCCTGCAGCCTCCCAGCCCCTCCAGAATTTAACGCGCTTCGCCTTCGCCCCGCCCACCTCCGCGCCTTCGTGTGTGCTGTGCACGTCCGGCCACTCTTCACCATCGGAATACAGACCCCCGTTTCCGTGCCCAGCGCGAGGCTCAGCGGAGGTGACACTGGGCTGAACGAGACATGGATCCTGCTCTCAGAGTGGCACGCTGTCATTGGAACGTAGAAACATAAACAGATTTGTTCATTTCTTCGCCAAGTATTTGTTGAGAACCTACTACCTGCCTGATGCTCTTTCAGGCCCTAGAGACATTGAGGTGAACCCAACAGATAAAAACAGATAAAGTCCCCACTTCATGGAGCTTACTTACATGGTTGAAGGAAAAGTGGGTAATGATGCCTCAGCAAAGTGGTGTATAATCTACCCAGCGGAGAGGAGTGAATGGAGGGGAATAAAGCGGGGGGAGAGGAGGGTCTTGGAGGTGGAACATTTTAGCAGAGACCTGAGTGAAGGAAGGGAATAGCCTGAACAGAGGTCCTGAGGCAGACATGCCTATATGTTCGAGGAGGAACCAGAAGGCCAGTGTGACTGGAGAAGACTGAGTGAGGCAAAGAGATGAGAAGACCAGACAGAGGCACCAGGGGCCACGTGGTGATGGGGGCTGCAGTCTGAGCAGGGCCTTTGGACTGTAGAGGGGGATGGGAGCCACTGGGGCTACTGAGCAGGAGTGACAGGAGCAAACGTGTTTTAAAAGGCTCACTTTGGCTACGCATGGGGGACAGCCTGGAATGGGGCCAGGAGTAGAAAAGCACGGAGCTCTGTTAGGAGGCCATTGCACTAGTCCAGGCAGAGCTGCTGATGGTTTGGGTTGGCAGATGGGTTCGGGGTGTCAGGAAGAGATGATGATGATGCAGTGCAGGTGCTGTACTATGAGAGCGCAAGGCAGGGACCCCTGATGGACCTGGAGACGGCGTTGGGCTGTTGACAAGGAAGGGTCGCTGGAGGTTTGATCACAGACTTAATCTTAAATGAGGAAGAATTGGTCCAGACGGGAGGTAAGAGATGGGCCCAAGGGAATAGCAAGAGCTGAGGTGGGTGCTTCACACGTTGCAGGGAATGGGGACCGGGGTGGACACG
The DNA here is from genome assembly GCA_004026765.1 of Micronycteris hirsuta. Classification (NCBI taxonomy): domain Eukaryota; kingdom Metazoa; phylum Chordata; class Mammalia; order Chiroptera; family Phyllostomidae; genus Micronycteris; species Micronycteris hirsuta. The sequence goes on along the minus strand of PVJI01006073.1, from coordinate 41,676 downwards.
CTGGGATGTCATTTAGACGTAGAGTGTGGTGTGGGCTGGGGCTGGAGAACCTGGGGGGCCAGACACCAAGGGCCAGGAGCCAAGTTGAAGAGTTTGGGCAGCAGGGAGACACAGAGGGTATCAAGCCTGCCCCCATATAATCCGATTTGTGCTGGAGAAAGATAATTTTGGCTGTGGAGAAGGGTGAGGGGCAAGACTGAGGGCTGTTGAGGGGACCTTATGACAGATGAAGTGGCCTGAACCACAGGAGTTGTGATGGGGCTCGGAGATGTGTTTAGAAAGGAAAGTCACTAAACTGTTCAGATTTTGGCTAATTGATAAAAGGGAGCAGGAAACAGGACAGAAGAGTGACCCACCTTAAACGCCAGTGCCTCTGGACTGGGTATGAGGGGCCCCCAACTTAGGGCCCTCTTCTGGACCTCCTCACAGGGTAAGGAGTCTGTAGAGCCTACTGGGAGCCACCTTCCTTCCAGATCCTTCTTCAGATACCCAGGGCCCTGGGATTCTCGAGTGCAGGTCCTGTGCAGGCCGCCTCCCCAGGTCCAGCCCCCAGGTTAAAGCATGCCTGCGCTTCTTCATCCTGAGCTGAATGCAGGGGGTGTGCAAAGAGCCCCTGTGTGTGCAGACTGGGGTCTCCACATGCGTGCTCCTGAGGGTCTTCATGGCTGAAGGTGTAGTTGAGGATGGGAAGGGAAAGGGCCCTGTGTTCCCGGGTGACTGGGGGTGGGCACAGAGGCAGTTCCCCCTGCACTGCCCTGTGAAGAACTCCAGGAAGCCTGAGAAATCTAAATTTGAACCTGGCCCTCTAGATCTTTAGAAAGTATATGTGTTGACGTGGAAGAATAGAACATATATTATTTAACAGTTTGTTAACTTGATTTATAACTTTTAAATATTTAGACATATGGAATGTGGGCCTCCATTTGTACTTTTGCCCGATCCAGGCGGGGTGAGTGGAAAACACCCCAGGGCCAGGATTATGTCTTATTTGCCTAGTTCACTCTCCTTCCCTGCTTCCCCGCACCCGGGTCCCTGGGCCCCTGGGCCTTGGTGATTTCCACCAAACTGGAAAGAGAATCAAATTCCAACCTGATGGTGAGAAATGTGGACTTCATGTGGCCCCAGGGGAAAAGGTGGTCAGGCTACTGCAGAGGGCTTTGGGCATGTGGCTTACGCAGGGGCTGGGAGGAGGCAGACTTCCCCCAGGGGGTTAGGAGCCAGGACCCCCGTTTCTTTTGGATTGAGCGTCTGGGCTGGTTGCTTAGCCCTCAGGGCTTCAGCCTCTTTCTTGCAGAACTGGATAATGATAATATCCCGAATCACCCCTACCTCCCAGGGTGCCGGGGAAAGATGCAATGAGGGTCCAGCATGTAGTAAGTGCCATGAAACATTTGTCATTACTATCAAATAAAATGGCCCTTTGAGGGGACTCTGAGCCAAGCTAAGGGACAGCTCCTGGCCAATAAAGGACGAAGTCCCAGCTGGTTTTGGTGCCAGATCATTCTCTTCCTCCTCACAGAGTGCCCCACTCAGTGTCCCTCCCTGCTAGGCTCCCTCCAGAGACCACCCCACCCAGAAGGGCTGTCTGATGTTTTGGGTAACTCCCCTGTTCTCTGTCTCTTTCAGCTCCACTTTCAACACCCTCTCATTCCTTGGAAGCTTTGTCAAGCGATTCACTTGCATATTCTTGAGGCCCCTACTCACAGGAAAATATCCATGGGCAAGGATGAACCCCCAACACATGATCTCATTCAGTCCTTTCGAGCCTTGGGATAATCCCAGGAGCCCTGTTCCAGGTGCTTTGATCCCTGTTCTGTACATGAAGACACCGGAGCAGAGAGGTGGCTTCACTCGCCCAGGACATCTCAGTGGGCAAGTGACTGAGCCAGGACTAGGACCCAAGAATGTGTGGCTGGCGTCCACTCAGGGCTCCTGTGACACTCCTGCCGAACGGAGTCGAGACCTGCCAGACAACGCCCTGTCCCGAAGGGCACCTTCCGTGGAGACAGGGCAGACACTCAGCAGGATGATAATGCGTTGATGTTCTGGTTCGTGGCGGGTAGGAAGTTCTTTTGGTTTCCTTTAGATTATGGCTGAGGACCTTCCTGACAAAAACCAACCAACCACCCACACAACCATCTCTGTTCAGGGGGCGTGGGCTCTGGGTGGGTCTGGAAAGGAAGATGCCTTGTGTGTCAGAGAGCCTGAGGCAGGGCTTTTGGGGCAGAATGGGTTCCAGTTAGAGGGGGTTCTACGAGGTAAGCAGCTGCTCCTTCCCCACCCCAACTCTGTCACAGCCCCGCAGCCTGTCTACTGGGGACCACAGACATAATGGCACGGGATGGGCTCCACGGAAAGCTGCCGACTTCGGGAGCAAAAGCCCATGAAATGATATTCAGTCATTGTTGAGCGGAGACATTCGATTCTGGCCCCCAGCTCATAAGAAGATGGACACGTACTAGGAGAGTACCAGGTGGGATGAGCATGGGCTAGGCCTGCCTTTCAGTCCTGCGCTGCACTTGCTGTGTGACCCTGGGCAAGTAAGTCACCTGCCCTCTCTGATCTTGGCTTCCCATCCATAAAATGAGGAAGTTAACACCAGTAACGGAATTAAATACTGTTTTTCCTCTTAAAATGGGATCCACACTTCTAATAAAATCCAAACCAGGATTTTTGGCCACAAAAAGTAGGGCTGCTCTGCTTCTGAGACCTGGGGAGCCCATGTGCTCTGCCTTCTCTTCTTTTCAGATCCTTTCTAAGGGCAGTGCTAAGTGCCCTGATTGGAAGGCCCGGACCACACTGAAGGAGCTCAGGACTGGCCTCGTGGTGTGAAGGCCAGATGGGTTCCGACAGGGTGGGGCGGGCACAGCAGTCAGGGTGGGAGGGAAGATGCGGAGCGGGCACGGGTCTGCGTTCGCACAGCGCCGGCCCAGAGAAAGGGGTCCTCAGGAGCACCTGGGGTAGAGATGATTTCTGCAACAACTGGGAGCACAAGTTCAGGCTCCTTCCCACAGAAAGGTAAGGGAGAGCCTGCTGTGAGAGGCGTGGAAGGAACCCGCAGCAAGGACGTGGTAGCAATCCCAGTGTCCACGTCGGAGGAGAGCCGTGTTTGCGGCGGGAGGAGGTAATGTAGAGAAAGCCCAGAACAGTGTCTGGAATATGAAGAATGCTGTGTGTATAGCCTTTGCTCAGACTGGAGCGGACCCTGAGGTTGCCAAAGTTGTGCTTCCCTCCTGGCTCCGGTCCTAGCGTGGGTAGTGATGGTGTAGAATGTCACAGCCTCTGTGCCCAACAGTTAGGGTGATTATGAGCTGTGTATGTGCGTGTGTAGGGAGTGTTGTTGCAGGTGTCTTTCGACCACTCCCTAACACACGCACGCGCACAGAGACTTCCTTCCCTCAGCCCTGTCTCTGTTCTCTGTTGCTGGTTCATTCCTTGCCATCCCAACCCCTAGAGCCCCTGATTTCCTTCCCTACCCCCTTCTCCAAGCTGACACCTCGCTCTCAGCCTCCTCCCTCCCCTTTGCCTGAGCCCCCGCCCTCCCACTCACCATAAATCTGTAACTCTGGAGTGTGTGTGGGGGTGGGGGTGGGGGGACTGTGGTGGAAAAGCAGCAAACTGAACCAACCCCAGCTAATTTAAACGGCGATAAATCTCTGTCTATCAGGTTTGTTGTGAGCACAAACATTGCCAAACAAGGGCCCAGATGGCCTGCAGGCCCTCCTCCCCTCGGTCTGCAGAGCTTTAAATGGAAGTGGTTGCTTTACACATCTATTTACTACATGGAAATGGGGAGGCTTGAGTCCAGGGCTGCTTGGCCAGGAAACAGGGGACATGCCAGGTGGGAACCCTCTGCAGCCCATACCTGAACAGGACTTTTCTGGCCAGTCCCTAACCTTCCCCTTCCCTAGTCCTGGAGACAGCTCCAGGTGAGCCCTCTCCGACACAGGCTGGTTGGGGGAGGGGAAGGAAGAGGCCACCCTCCTGGGCAGATATTCAGGCCTCAACCTGCTCTAGTTCCCAGACACATACCCCTGGGCAGCCAGACCCAGCTCCTCCCTGTTGTTTTCAAAGCTCTTCACCCTCTGCCCAGAACTTTCCCTTCTTCCCATCTGGCCAGTTAAAGCCTACCCTGTCCTTCCAGCCCAAGCCAAGCCCCACCTCCTCCAGGAAATCTCCCCACCCCTAGTCCTCATGGACCGCTCTGGGCTCCATTCCTACTGCACTGGCCCTGGAAACTCAGCGTGATCTTTAGGACTCGGCTGCTTCGGAGGCAGACAGGTCTGGGCGCACAGCCTGGCTTTGCTACAAACCGAGGGACCTGGGGCAGGTTAGTCGGCAGCCTCAGTTTCTTCCTCTGTGAAGTAGGTATCATCATGGAATCTTGGTGACGTTTAATGAAGTGCGTGCAGAATGTGCTCAGCAAAGTGAGGGGCACCGTCTCAGAGCTCCGTGTGTGTCAGCTTTTGTTATCTGTGCCACCCAGACACGGCTGGACAGCACACTTCTCCATGCCCTGTCTTTTCATAGAGATGTGTGTGTGTGTGTGTGTGCGTGTGTACGCGCGTAGGGACATGTGGTAGGAGAGGGTTGGTCCTAGTTTACGTCCCCTGAAAACAGGTTTTGAGACGAGGACTTGCATGCGGGCAGTTTATTTGGAAGGCGGTCTCTGGCAGCTGCAGGGAGGGCATGAACAAGTGAGCTGGAAAGGGCAGGGGGACAGACAACGAGGGCATTACACTCCGGGCAATGGGGACTTGCAGGAGAGCTGTGAGGAGGCATCATAGACTTGTCCCGCCCACTGAAGCAGCCAGGGCATTTATCCACCCACTCTTAGCCCTCATTGGTTGAGGGTTGTCCCTGCCTGGGCCGTAAGTCCCTGGCATTTCTGAGATGCCCTGTGGGCTGAGTAAAGCTCCCTCAGGCCCAGCACTGGAGAAGCGATGTAGGTGAGAAGCAGAAAGGCTTCTTGGAGGGGACAATCCCAGGCGTACTGTCCCCTTTCCATCACAGCAGCAGATGAACGAAGAGGCTGGCCTAGGAGACATGAGGTGAGGAGCCCGTAGCATCCTCTGCTGAGTCCTTCACTTGTCCCTCCCTCTAGCCTCCAGCACAGAGTTCTTCCCACCACAGGTGCACCATCATTATTTGTGGACCGAAGGAGGTTTGGGCTTAGAGCTGGGAAAACCTGGCTTCTCCTCAGCGCTCAGTTTTGAACTCATCGTGTGATGCTGAGCAAGACACATGACCACTCTGGGCCTGAACTGCTCCTTCTGTAAAATTGGGACGTTGCCACCTTCTCTGCCTCTCTCATAGGCCTGCTGTGATAATTCGGAGCAGCACTTTGAGGGGTACTCGGAACAGGTAAGATTGGCTTGTGATTCCCGTCTCCAGTGTCATCTGAGTGAGAGGTGCCCAGTGGCACCCTAGTTACACACATTCTGTGGTCAGAAAACACATGTGCGTGCCTCTGGCCCTACTGGGATGCCTCCCAACTCTTCCTGCCCTGTGACCACTCCAAAGGGAAAGAAAGCATCAAGAAAGAAAAAGAACCAAAGGGTTTCAAACTGCTGACTCCTCAGTGGGAAAAATCCAAAGGGGATCCAAGGGAACCCAGAGGAGTGCACTGCGGTTCCTTGTTTCTAAGTCAGCAGTGGGGTTTTCAGAGCTGGTGAGTGTACAAACCACGTAGGACAGAAATTCTTAACCTGGGGGCTTGGAATCCCTAGGATGCCCATGGATAAGCTATGGGAGTCCCTACAACTCTTGAAAATACATGTAAAATTAAGTATGTGAGTATATGTGTGCATGTAAACTGTTCTAAGGTGGTGATCTGGAGCTTCCAGAAAATTCTCATAAGTCCGTGATCCAAGAAAAGTAGATTTGCTCTGCCCCAAATCTCCCATCTCAAAAGGATTCTGAGGCCCGATATAGTCACTATTCCCCGGGGGGTGAGGGTGGGTGCCGGGGTCTGTTTCCATGGGAAACAAAACAAGAAAAAAATCAGAACACAATGGGAAAGAAAAGGAACTCCTTGTTCCAGAAAAGCTTGGGGGCACTGGTGGGCCTGAGTGATCAGATGTGGAAGTGGAAATGATAATAATGCTTACTTACATCTCAAAGGTGTGGTGAAGATTAAAGGTGACCAAGCAAGTGGCAATGACTTACAAAAAGGAAAGCTGTACCTGAATGCCAGTTGAGGCCCGGTGACTACCCGTGTTGCCGCTGGGAGGAAACCGTCTGCCACTTGGACGCCAGTTACCCAACTCTGAACAGCTCGGAAATTCTCCTTCAGGTCCTCGTGCCCATCTGTCAGAGTAAGAGACCTGGTTTTGGAGTCAAATCTGAATCTGTTGCTCAGCTCCACAACCTGTGAATGGATGTGTGTGAACTTGGACAAATCATTTAACTTCTCTGGGCCTCCTATTGTCCATCTGCAAAGTGGGGACACACCTACTTGATGGGGACATTATGATGATTTGATGAGTCGATACAAATGAAAATACCTGAAGGCAACTGGCTTATAGTAAGTGCTCAATAAACATGAACGGTTTTGTTCCTGTTCCTTGAGAGTTGGTAACTTTGGGCAGTTTATTTGTTCACTGTGAAGTCCCTGTCTCCCCCACATCTCTGTTTTCTCCACTCAAACATAAGTTCTGCAGCATAAGGACATGACGATCTTGTTTACAGTTGCATTTCCCAAGCCCGGCACACAGCGTACAACAGATATTTGCTACATGAATGAATGGAAGGGCGAAAGCACGTTTTTAAGGATGGGAAGAAACTCAGACAATGTGAGAACACTCATGGGTCTGGACCAGTCCCAAGAGGGACCCAGAGCTGCGCCAAGAACCCTATTAGGGGTCAAGAGAGGTTGACCTCTGGCCCTAGCTCTGCCACTTAACTGCTGAGCCACCTCCACCACTTCACTGGCCCTCTCTGGGCTTCTGTGGCTTCTCTAAAGGGTAGGAGTCCTGAAATTCTCCAAGGAGCTCTGACCAGGGAGGAGTGTGGGATTTCGGGATAATTCACCCACTTAATTAATGAAGAGGAAGGAGAAATGAGAGAAGATAAAGCCGGGGGAGGGAGGCAATCTGGAAGAAAAGTCAACACTTTTCTTGGCGTTCAGCAGCTGCGGGTGGGGGGACCTTCAGGGAAAGCCACGCTGGGCCAGCTCGTTTAGGCTGTGAGCGCCCCGGGAGCGTGTCTCCTCCGCAGCTTGTGCGCCAGGGCCTCGGCCTGCCCCTCCCTTCCTGGTGCGCCTCGCCAGTTCCCGCCGCCACTGACTTTCTGACTTCTTAACTTGTCAGCAAATCCCAGAGTTAAAAATGCACACGCACCCCGGCCAGCCGCCAGCAGGGCCGTCTGGCCGCGGCTCCAGATGTGGGGCCACCGAGCAGGCCGCCCTCCCCGCCTCGCAGACTAAACAATCGGCCTTGGCCGTGAGCGCAGCGCAATTCCAGATGCCGCGTCCCTCGCGCCGCGCGCTCATTGGGCCGCGGGCGCGAGGCTCTGTCAGCGCGGGCCAGGCCTTGCCGGGCGGCCTTGGCCCTGGGTCGGCCCTCTGAACCACTCAGGGCGGGGTCGGGGTGGGAAAGCCGTGGAGAATGGGGAGAGGGAAAGAAGGCAACAGACAGACTCAGACAGAGAGACACCCGAGGAGAGGCACAACGGAAGGGGCAGAGACTTTTTTCCAAAAGAGACATCTCCAGAGACAAAGGGAGAACCAGAAGCACTGGACTCTATACAGGTTTAGAACGAGACAGAGATAGAAGAGAGGGACAGACACACACACACACACACACACACACACACACACACACACACACAGATGGAGAGACAGAGAGACAGGCAGGGTGACTGGCGCGAGCGCAGCGTCGAGAAAGGCACGGCCTAGGGACTGAGAAGGCGAGGGGGAACCGGTCCCCGAGACCCACGCGTTCGCCGCCGGGTCGCTGCTGCGTTACGGGGTCCGTCTCGTTGTGTCACAGAACCTCCTCACCGTCCCGCTTTTCAGAACTCGCCCAGACCCCGGCGAAGCCGGGCTGGGCCCGCCCGCGCAGCGACCTAGTGTGGCCGCGAGGCGCCTGGGGGACTGTGCGGAGCGAGAGCCCTCGCCCCAAAGCAACCTGAGCCGGCGAGGGTTCGCCCCAAGCCCGGCCCGGAGGCTCGGACGCCGCGGGCGGGCGAGGGGTGGGCGCTCTGCGGGTTTGCCTCGAGGCAGGCGGATTCCCCGAGAGGCTCTCCTCCACCAGGCAGTCACCCCAGCGGCACTCTCCTTTCTCTGGCGCCTGGGGACCCCTTCCTCTCCAGAGACAGGGGGACGGCAGGTTAGCCGCGGCCCAGCGCGGGGAAGGCCGCCGGCGACCACCCGGGGGGGCCCCGGCCTCGGGTTCCGCCCCCGCCCGGAGATCCTGGGCGCCCTGGGGGTGAGTGCGGAGGGCAGTGCGGCGGCCCGGCGGCTCTTGGCGGCCCCTCTCTGACAATCTTTCCTTTGTTTGTTTTCTTAAATCTGGGAGGCCCGAATTCCTGCCGGATTCCGTAGGTTTCACTCAGGAAGGAGGCGCCCCCACCCCGCCCCCTCTCGCGGCGGGCCCGGCTGCAGGGGAATGGCAGGTTCTTCCCGGAGGCCCGCGGCGCGCGGCCCGGCGGCCCGGCCAGGGCGAGCGGGCGCCGGGCACGGCGGAGAGTCCCGGGCTCCCTGCCTGCGCGCCGCCCCGCAGCCCTGCCGGAGGGCCACCGGCAGCCTCTGAGGAGAGAATTAAAAAAAAAAAAAGAAAAAAACAGCAAAGTTTTAAAAGTCACAAAGAGCAGCCCTCCCCCTACACCAGCCGTATTCCACACCTCTCCACTTCTCACACTCCTTTTAAAAAATGTGTGTGTGTGTGTGTGTGTGTGTGTGTGTGTGTGTGTGTGTATATATATATATATATATATATATACTTGGGCCTCATTAATTTCCAAAAAAAATTTCCCCCAATAAAAGGCAAACATGGAAAGAAAAACAAACTATTAGAAAATAGAGGAGGGAGGAAATGTTATTTAAAAGGTTAGCAGACCGCATCATTTTCCAATGATATTATATACTCCCAGCAGTATCCAAAATATATATGGGCCCTGGGCCAAGAATGTAAAAAAAAAAAAAAAATCTTGAAAAAAACCCCTCACTTAGACACAACATCTGGACCTGGGAGCGAACAAACCCCCCATTTATCACACTTAATCCTCCAATGAAGCAATCGACAGTTGACTTCTGTTTTGCTAATTTAGCTGCTTTCAAGCGCCGGCCCAGTCCAGACCAGGAATTAAGTGTCACTTGCGGAGGACCTGCCCTGCCCCCACCGGTCTGCGCGCTCTCTTGCCCGGGCCCTCAGATAGGGGAAAACGGCCATCACAGAAGAAAGAAACTTTTATGAATTCCCTTTACCCCCGCCCACTGGGGTCAGTGCAAACCTCGACTCTGACCTTCCTCTGCTCCCTTGCCCAGCACCCCGACACCCACTTCCTTGGTGACACGCCTGCCCCTCGCCAGCTGCCTCTCCCTTCAGACTAGAGGAGGAATGGCAGCGGCCAGCGCCGACGTCAGCGTCTCCCGGCGGTCAGCCCGCTCACCAGCCGCTCCTCGGGTGGACTAGGTACTGTCGGCCTCTGCCCGGCACGGCCCCGCGGCCCGCAGCTTGACCCTCAGGCGAGGAGAGCAAGCTGAGGGAGGGTCGTGGCGCTCGGTCGGGGAACCTCTGTTACCTCCGGACGTGGCTGGGAGGCGAGGCCCTGGGCCAGTGGATTCCAGAGACAATGGGATCTTGTGAGGACAGCGAGAGGGTGAGAGAATAGTCAGGGAGAGAGTGTCATTTGAGGATCAGTCAATAAATCCCTGGGACCCTGGCCCAGTGGGGCTGGTGCCAGAGGCCTGGCTGGCCCAGAGTGCAGACTTCCTTCCTTCTCCTCCCCAGAGGCCTGGTGGATCTCTCGCTCCTCACCTCTCTCCGTCCATCTCTTCAGTCCCCGTGGCTTCTCCCCTAGACGTTGAAGCCTGAAGTGCGGCCATCTGTCCCCCGTGTGGAGGACAGCTGTATGGGGAACAGTGAAAGTTGCAGGCTGGAGTACTGTCCTCGGGTACCAACTCCAGCCTGCCCACACCTCGCCCAGCCCCAGACTCCTGCTCTGCATGCTGGCAGAGTCCCTAGGAACGGACTGCACCTAAAAGAGTCCCAGCACCCTGAGTCCCAGGCCTCTGTGACCTCTCACGGAGGCCTGGCTGGGCCTCAGACTTCTTGGGAAGAGAACCGTGGTTCTGGCCCCAATCCAGATGCAGTCTCACACGTCCTGACCCGACACTCCAGGTCCCACAGGACCCTCCCACTTGGAGCATCCTCTAGATGGACTGTACTCACTCCAATAGGCATTTATGAACGCCTACTGTGTGCCAGACAGGGTGCTAGCATCAGGAGGTGGAGATGGATAAGAGTCTTTGCCCCTGGGGCCTAAGCCTCTCCTGGGCCTTATTTTCTGCTCATGTGAGATGTCACATCACCCAGTTATGCTGCTTCGAAAAGCAGTCATTGAGCACCAGCCACGTGCCAGGCACTGTGCTAGGCACCGGGGATTCAGAGACGATGAAAGACCATTTCTGGCCTTAAACTTGCGGGGGAGACAGATGTGCCAGCAGTTACTCAAAGACAAAGCAGAAAATAAGGCCCAAGTAAGGTACTTTTAAAAGCTTCAGGGTGTGCCCAGAAGAGGGACTGACTCACCCTGGCTGGGGTGGAAGGAGAGGTGTGATGAGCCCCCAGGGCTGGTGGTGGGCCTCACTGCTGCGGCTCTTAAAGCTCATCCGGAGGCAGGACCGCCTAGTGGTTCAGAGCGAGGGCTCTGGAGCCAGAGGGTGTGGTTCAGCTCCCTGCGCTGCCACATCAGCTGCGGGAGCTCAGGCTTCTTAGCCTCTTTGAACCTCGATTTCATCATCTCAAAAGTGGGACTAATAATAGTAAATGCTCTGTGAGGATTCATTGGGATGACATGGCGAGCAGCTGGCATATGGTGAGCTCTGAATGAATGACTCCTTCAGTTGTCTTTCTTTAAAAGGATAGGGACAGACCACCTTGTAGCCTCCCCGGCACCCTCCCCTGTTCTCCCTTCCCAACCTGAGGACCTGGCACAGTGCTGAGCCCAGAGAATAAGTGGTGGACTAAAGGGATGTGTAAAGTAGAAAACCTATCAAAACTTGGGTCAAGTGACTCTAGTGGACAAGGCTGTGTGCAGTGGGTGCGGGCCTGGACGAGGCGTCTCCTCCCTCTGATACCTGACCGCTGGCTGGGTGAGCCATGATGGCTGTTGTGGCAGAGCAGGAGGACTCTCTGAAGCCCCCTTTCCTTGCTCAGCAGAAAGTCAAGAAATGTCTTCTGGCCTGGAGCCACTATTCTGTAACTCTGGTTTGGGCTGAGTCCTGACTTGCTATGTGTCCTTAAGCAAGACCTGTCCCCTCTCTGGGCCTTGGACTCCTCATAGGTAAAACGAGTGGGTTGGGCTGGATGCTCTCCAAGCTCCGCTGCAGTCTCTGTGGTTGATGCCTGCTTCTCCTTTGAGCTGGGGGAACCTCATCTCCCTTTCTGGAGCCTGCTGATGCGAGAGTGTGGTGTGTGGTTTTTCTGCTCTCCCAGTTCTCACCTGCCTCTTGGCTTTTTTCTGTGGCATCCCCTCTTTCTCCCGTTTCGTTTCCCTTGGCTATCTTCTTCTCTCTCTTCCTCTTCCTTTGCCACAGTCCCAGGAACTGGAGACTGCATGAATGAACTCACGTTTTCCTCCTTCCCCAGGCTCCCCCCTCCCACCTCTACCTGGCTTCTTGACCTCCAAACAGAATCTGGCTCAAGGAGCCAGGCCTCTCCATCTGTCCTCTTGGTTGGGATTCTGTCCCTAAAAGCCTTGGTGGTGCCCTGACCCTTGACCTCTGACTTCTGAGAGAGTGGGAGAATGGCATCCCAGCTGGACCAAGAGAACGCCTAATATGGGTCACATGTCCCCAGAGACTGGCAGTTTCTGTATTCCCACGCTGCCCCCTCCCCCAATCCCAGGCTCAGGGAGAAGGGGCAGGAAAGGAAGACTTTTCTAAGTCTAGCTGACCCTCAGCCCCCGACCCACCTCCTTCTCCACGCCGCGGTCTCCCACTTGGGAGGCACGGAGAAGCCCTTCCTTCACAGAGGCCCGTGTGCCTGAAGGCTCTTATTGTCACCAAGGAACCACTTGTTATTGTCAGGAACCACTTCTAGAGAGCCTACTATGTGCCGGTTACTGTGCCACGAGCCAAGAGGGGGTGTCGTGTTGGGCTAGAAGGGAGCGGAGTAGGGCAAAGGCTGGGGGGTCCTCAGGGAGGGCCCTGCTGCCAAGCCTCGGCCTGTGGGCAGAGGGTGTGGCAACGCCGTGCGTGAGCCCAGTTGAAGTGGCACCTGAGATGGAGCCAGGTCCCGGAGGCAGGTAAACAGGACGCAGTGTGCTGGGTGTGGTGGAAGAGGAAGGGGACGTGGGGGTGGGGTGGGGTGGGCACAATGGGCCATTGTGCGCTCTGGAGTCACTGTCACTCCTGGACTCTGGGCTTTCCCTTCCTCTCCATCACCCTCCCACTGGGCTGGACAAATATCAAGATAAATGGAAGATGAATTCAGTCGTCTGCAGTCGGCCCCTCTGCTCCTGCCGAGATTACAGAGGACGGAGGGGGTGTGGCGGGTGCTGCGTGGCCCAGGCCTTGTTTTTCCCTTCAGCCGGGAGGCAACAAGGAGGGAGCATGTGGTCACTGGGATATGGTTGACAGAGATCTAACCAAGTGTGGTAACCGGGCTCTGGCCTCAGCGAGCCACTAGCTAGCCATGTCTGTCCTTGGGAAAGTCACATAACTGTCCCAAATGTCAGTTTACTATCTGTAAAATGGCCTAAGGGTGACCCTTGCTCTGTCTGCGTCAGTGTTGCATGGTGCCGTAACAAAGGCTTGGACCCTGTCAAGGGCTGTACACAGGGCGGAGCCGACTGCTCTTGCTTTCCGTGCTCCTCTGCTCACGACCCCTCTGCCTGACAAAGCTCCCCTCGGGGCAAGAGCGAGAGAAGGGAGAATTGATGACTGCCCAGGTGGGACTATTGGGAGACCTAAGGACAGGAATCAGGATTCAAATTCTCAAAGTATTCAGCCAACCAATCTCCATGAATTCACCACTCCTTCGGTGGCTGTTTTTGGAGCTTCCTCTCTGTGCTAAGTGTGTTGTGACCCTGGACCTTCAAAGGTCTATCTCCTGCCCTCGGGGGACTCTTAGTCAGATGGGGGAGGCTAAAACCACAGACACAGATAGACACGCACAGTGAGAATTGACACGTAGTAATGATAGCTAATATTTATTGAGTGCTTACTATGTGCCAGGAATGGTTTAAGCACTTTCCATGTATGAATTCATATGATCATTCTCATTTTGAAGATGGGGAAACTGAAGCCCAGAGAAGGTAAGCAACTTGCCTGAAGTCACACAGCTAGTAAGTAACAGAGCCAGGATTTGATTGTGGAGAGTCTGTTTAGAGCCTGAGTTCTTAGCCAGTCCGTAACCCATACTGCATGAATGCACCTACACGAACAAGGGCAAAATAAGAATGAAGAGAAGGTTAGGTTGAGCCTCTGAAGGAGGAGAAACAGAGAGGAAAGTTAGATTATTGTCAACCTTCCACAGGGGCAGGACAAGGTGAAAGAGTCTTGAGTTGCAGCTGGGCAGACTGGAAATGTCTCAGAGAAAGGGGTTCCTGGGATGTGTTTCCAAGGCAGGAGGCTGAGGAGCCCCCTGATTGGGATGGAGTCCCTTTCATCCCTTTGCCTGTGTCCTTTTCAACCCCAAAATCTGTGAGGGTGAGCCCTCAGCATGCTCCTAGTAGGAGCACTGTGACATCGATGCCACATGTACATTGAGCTTCTGCACTTCCAAAGCCTCTTGGGCCTCTGCTCCTTCTCTTGCATTGCAGGTGCTGGTGAGCTGGGAGGAATGCAGGACTGAGTGTTCCAGGAGGTATTGCTTAGGAAACAAGTGATAGAAATCCAGCTCCGATACGGAAGGGATTGTTTGACTCTAATAACCAGGAAGGACAGGAGTGTGTGTGTGTGTATGCACACACATGGGAGTGTGGGGGCACAGTGTAGAGAGTGCCATGCCTCAAAAGATGCTGTCTGCTTTCTCTCTTGCATCCTTTTTTTTTAAAATTGTTTTAAAGATTTTATTTATTTATTTTCAGAGAGAGGAGAAGGGAGAGAGAAAGAGCAATGTATGGTTGCCTCTCACATGGCCCTCATTGGAGACCTGGCCCGCAACCCAGGCACGTGCCCCAACCGGGAATTGAACTGGGACCCTCTGGTTTCCAGCCCGCGCTCAATCCACTGAGCTACACCAGCCGGGCTCTTGCATCCTTTTTAAAATATATATATATATATATATTGGCTTTATATTTTTTATTGATTTTAGAGGAAGAAGAACAGGACGAGAGAGAGAGACACTAACTTGCCATTATACCCACTCATGCATTCATTGGTTGATTCTTGTGTGTGCCCAGATGGGGCACCAAACCCACATTGCAACCTTGACATACCAGGATGACATTCCCACTGTCTGAGCTACGCGGCCAGGGCTCTCGCATTTTTTTCTTGATCTCATCCATATCTTGCCTATTTTATTTATTTATTTATTTATTTATTTATTTATTTATTTATTTATTTATTTATTTATTTGATGTGCGATGGCCTCATTCCCCACACCCTTCCCCATACTGAGACTGGGGAGAGAAAAGGAGGTCAGGGCTTCCTATCTGTGGGAGGACAGGGAGAAGTGGGTAGAAGAGCTTAACAACAGAGAAGTTCATGCTCCTGTCTTGGAGGAAAGAGCATCTGCCACTTCCAACACCCTCTTCTATAAAATCCTAGGGGAGAACTCCTATTGGTCTACCTTAAGTCATGTGCCCACTTCATTGATGAATCAAGTGGCTAGGAAGATGTTGTGCAATGATTGGCTGGGCCTGGCTCATGCGCCTACCCTGAGGCCAGCGAGGTGGGGAATTGTGATTGGTAGCCCTATATACAGAATCTCATGGAATGGGGGAGCAGCCGTTCTGCCAGCGAAAAGGGTGCACTCGCCAAAACTGGACAAGGCTGCCGGGCAGGCACAAACAACAAATGCTCCGCGCACCTTAAAGCTCCACGTTTTAGTTCAAGATTTTTGGGGGAAAGTTTTCAATGATATTTTAAAACTTTATTTTTTTATAACACCCATAGCTATATTATGGAGTAAAATTTGAAGTTTATATAGATGTTAAAGTAGAACAGGAGATATCAAAAAAAGTTGGGGGCTTGCAGGAGGCAGTTTCCTTGTCCAGTCCCCTCCAACCCCTTGTCTATTTTCTCAAGCTTCCCTGGTGTTGAGGATGGAGATGGGACGAAGATAGGGTAAAAATCTGAGATGCACTAGAAATGGAAACAACATGGATTTTGGAGTCAGAGAGATGCGGTTTAAGAGCTTGCTCTGCCATTGTCTAGCAGTGGGCTCTTAGAAAAGTCATGTCCTCTCTCTGAGCCAGTTTGTTCTCCTGTGAAATGGGTACAATGATGCCTGCCTGGGAGAGGGTGGTGATAGGGAGTAAATTCTCTAACACCGAAACAGCCAGCCCAGCGCCTGGCTCCAAGGAAAACACTTTGTAAATGTCGGCTCTCACGTTCTTCCTTCCATGGCTGCAGGCTGCTTAGGCCAGCTCTAGTCCAGGGCCCTGGGTGCAGAGAGGGAGACCCCACACACAGCCCCCAGCTAAACCTCTGCTGCTCTTGACAGAAGCCTTAGGACTGGGAGCTATAACCACAGACATGAATATGGTGTTAACTTTGCCACCTTGTAGATACTGAGTAGGCAATAATCCTTTGCTAGTGTAGACACAACATCACCCACTGGGAGGGGGTTTATTGTCCCACATCCCCAAAGACTTTTGCACTAACTTTGCCTGTGGTTCATTCTCCCATCCAAGTACTAACCAGGCCCGACCCCGCTTAGCTTCCGAGATCAGACGAGATCGGGCACGTTCAGGGTGGTATGGCCATAGACTGCCTGTGGTTCATATTACCGAGCACTGCGCTGATGTGGTTGCTTGTTTATATGTCTCTTGCTACCACCAGTTTGTGACTTTTTAGAGGCAGGAATTGTTTTCTCCATCACTGTATCTCCAGTGCTCAATACCAAAGTCGGCATGGCATGGGGCCCGGGGATTGTCCAGTGGCTTAGTGAATGGATGGATGGGCAGACCTGCTGCTTGGAGTCGCCTTTTGTTCAAGAAAAAGCAGTTATCACTACTGTTTATTGAGCTATTAAAATGTATCAGGGATGTATTAAGAGCTCTTTCATTTGTTCTTTCTTTTTGTTTTTTAAGATTTTATTTATTTATTTTTAGACAGAGGGGAAGGGAGGGAGAAAGAGAGGGAGAGAAACAATGTGTGGTTGCCTCTTGTGCGTCCCCTACTGGGGACCTGGCCCGCAACCCAGGCATGTGCCCTGACTGGGAATCAAAGCAGTGACCCTTTGGTTCGCAGGCTGGTGTTCAGTCCACTGAGCCACACTAGCCAGGGCTCATTTGTTCTTTCATATAATCCTTAAAACAACCCCCTGTCGTAGGGATTATAACTTGTGCCCATTTTAGAGATGACAAACTGAGGCTCAGAGGGTTATGGAACTCGCCCCTGGTTACCCGGCCTGAAAGTGGTGGCATTGGAATGTGAATCCGATTCTGTCAGGTGTCAAAGTCTGGGGAATAAACTTCTGCCCACTTCTGTCTTTCCTCCCGGGTTATAGGGAGGTGTGCAGACAAGAGGGCAGCCAACGGTACAGAGAAACTCCCAGAAATAAAGCTCAAATAGGGGGAGAGGGAAAGGGCTGGTGATCAGGGAGGCTGTTGGGTAGGGCGGGGGAGGGGTGGAGAAGGGAAGCTCTTGCAGGCTGTAGGTCACGGGAAAGTTCAAGGGGACTTGGGGTCTCGGGAGACCGAGCAGTGGTCAAGTATAGTAGGAGGAGGTGTCAGGGCAGGGTCTCCCCTCTGGAACTGGCTGGGGCAGGGAGTCAGCCCCTTCAGGTTGTTTTCCAGCTGGATTGGGGGGTGTTTAATATTAATAGTAATGACTGTGGCGGGAAGATAATAGGCCTCCGTCAGATTAGAAGGGGGTAAGCGCTTATCTCTGGCTGCTGAAGACACACGTCTTTCACCTGCTCCTTTAATATCCCCCCTCTTTCATTCCACCGCCCACCCCCTCCCACCAGCCTAGAACAAAAGGGGTATTATGGGCCGGGGTGTTTTCAGGCTGCAGCCAAGGAGACCTCCCCTTCCCCCTCTACTCCCCCCACCCCAGTTTGAATGAGGCTTTTTCCTCCCATAAGAGATTAGCTCCGTTTGACAAGGCAGTGAACTTTGGGAGGGGTGAGTGGGGGTCTCCTCCGGGGGCCTCCGAAGTGCAGCCCTAACAAATGCTGCTGGAGAGAGACTGAGAGACGTCTCCGAAGACAGACACACCGAGCTGGCAGCAGATAGACGGAGAGACGCCCCGGCAAAAGCCCAGACACAGAGCAGCAAAGGCACTGAGGTGGATGGAGTTAGACTCTGAGGTGTGAGGAGCCACACACACACACACACAGATACCAAAACACGTGCGCACACACAGCACTCGCTTCAGGATGTTGGGGAAAGGGAGGAGATATGGGGAGAGAGACAGACACATAGACATCCGCAAAGAACAAAGAGAGACATACATACACACTCGTCACCAGACAGACTGACCTGGTGAGAGACAAAAAATAGAAGGAGAGATGGAGGGACAGAAGACAAAAAGTGGAGACACTAAAGAGACAAACAAGGATGAGGAGAAGGAAGGAAATGGAGGGAGAAAATGGAAGACGAGGAACTGAAATCTTTAAGAAGAAAAAAAAGAGACTTAGAACGAAAATTGCAGGAAGGCTGCTGGTCCTTGACCTCCTGGGGCTGGCTCTGCTGACCTGGCTCTGCTGACCCTGGCCTTTATATATAAGCCTCCTGTGGAGTCAGGTAGTTCCTGAGCTGTTGTTTCCATAGCTTGGAAGGACGAGCAGTGGAGACGGGGCACGGGCGGGGGGGGGGGGGGGGGGGGGGGGGGGGGGGGGGGGGGGGGGGGGGGGGGGGGGGGGGGGGGGGGGGGGGGGGGGGGAGGCAGGGAACAGAGAGGGAGAGAGAGACAGACTGGGGAACCAGCCCAGAGACAAAGGCAGTAAGTTGGAAAAGAGGGAAATGCGAATTTCCTTGATACGGCAGTTCCCAGCCAGTGGAGGGACTCTCGGGTGGATGTGAGCCATTGTGGAGGTGATGGGTTGGGGACAGGGCTCTGAGCAGCTCCTGCTTGAAGTCATCCAGGAAAAGGACCCATCACTGCTGGTGGC
Organism: Micronycteris hirsuta; assembly: GCA_004026765.1. Classification (NCBI taxonomy): domain Eukaryota; kingdom Metazoa; phylum Chordata; class Mammalia; order Chiroptera; family Phyllostomidae; genus Micronycteris; species Micronycteris hirsuta. Next base: position 23,224 of record PVJI01006073.1, on the reverse strand, counting down.
GAGATGGGGGAGGTAGAAGAACCAAGGGCCGCTGCTACCATGATAACACTCCCACCTCACATCGGTGTTGGAGAGTCTGACAGCACAGTAGTGAGAGAGCCGGGCTGTTCTGCCAGGACAGTCCTGAGTTCAGATCCCTGCTCTGTCATGAGGTGACTTCAGGCAAAGTCACAGGATGGGAATAACAACAGTATCTCCCTCAAGGGTGGTTGTAAGGCTCCAATCAGGACAAGGTATTTAGCACCACAGAGGCCCAGAGTAAGGACTAGCATCTATTGGCTGTTTACAGTTTGCACGCCTGGTTCCGAAGCATCTTTCCAATATCATCTCATCGAAATCTCAGAACAACCCCTCCCAGATCTAACTGAAGAACACTGTATATTCCCGTTCAACGGTGGAGCCATGACTGGTGTCTGGACAGCTGAGACTCCTTCACACTGGGCGCTGTCCTTATTAACAAGACACACAGCCCCAATCTCCACCGTCAGGAGGAAAAGTTGATTTTTATATATCCGAAGGGGCTTGCGGTTCTTGCTGGCAGAAGAGCATGTGGGGCAGAGGTATGCTGGTAAATGTTCAACAGCTGGCTCTCCAGGAGGAAAAAAGTGCTCGCCAGTTTCCAGGGTGTGAATACTCCCACCACTGTGTCCCGCACCCTCCCAAGGTGGCCTCCACTGAGGGGACTCGAGAAGAGATACCTGCAATCTGCTCTGGCAGGTTGTGTGAACTGGCTGCCGCGCAGCACTGAGTAAGTGGGGCCCGAGTTGCCTGTGCAGAGAGAAGAGGACTTTGCTGTACCCTCCCCCCCAGGAGCTTGGGAGAGAAGGGGCACCCGGTACCCATACTCAGTGCCAGTGATTGTACAGCTGATTCCAAACCAAGGGCACATGTATGGAGTTTGTGGGAGTTCAGAAGTGGGAAGGGAGTGTGGGGGGCTGACTGTGGGGTCACCCCTCTTGTGTTTCCCTCTGTCCTCTGCAGCTGGAACGCCTTGAGGACAGAGACCACGCTTCTCCCCTCATCCTTGCTCAGTCCCTGCCACCCCGGCCCTCCCAAGTGCCCAGAACACCCATGCAGGTGCTGTGAACTCCTAGCGTGTGGTTACAACTGTGCTGGGGAAGGAGTGGCCCCCAAGGGCTGTGGCCCCTCTTCTTTGGGGCACCCAAGTGCCTTCTGTGAAACCAAATACTCCCCCCAGTTGCCCACCTGGACACCTGACTCCCTCCTGGGGCCCACTCAGGGCGCAAGCCGTTTCCTGTCTGGGTCTTGGTAACCCCCTGAAATCCCGGCCTCCCTCCCCAATCCCTTCCAAATGCTTATTAAGCCGTTTGCAAATCCAGGGCTGAACTGAGCTGCGTGAGTTTAATAAAGCAGAAGACAGATGCCATCCATCACTGGGGCCGGGTGGGGCGCAGTGAGCGGATGGACTCACACCCTTCTGGCTGCTTCTAGGTCAGCCAGCCACACATCTGAACAGACTCCTTTCCCGCCCCCCCTGGCCACGTTCCCCGTTCAGGACCACCTGGCTGCCTGTGGCTACCCTTTAGGTTGCATTCCTGCCATGGATCTGGGGTTTGGGGGGAACCGCTGGCTCACTGTGGACAGAGGGTCTGGGAATCAAGAGAGTTAGCCCAACCCCCGCATTCCACGTGGATGTCTGTAACAGGCAGGGCGGAGACTAGGGCCCACAATTTATGTGGGAGCCTAAAACCTCAGTAATTGACATAAATAATGTTTTGGCTTAATATTTTAAAAAAATCAAAATTAATGCCAAAAAATCCATGATGAACACACTGTCTCCATCTTAAATAAATACAGAATCAATCTTACTGATCGCCCGTTTGCCCCAGTCTCCAATATGACTCGTGGAGGCGCCGAGAGCAGCCACCGCAGATTCAGCAGGTCCAGAAGCCAGTTCCTGATCTGCCCCTAAACTGCTCCTTCTGCAGTCTCCCCACCTCGAGAAGGGCGCCCCTCCCCATCCAGGTGCTCGGGCCAAAACGGGGGGCCCTCCTTGACCGCTGTTTTCTCTCACACCACACACCCAACTCAGGAAATCGCATTGGTTCTAATTTCAAAATCGATCCAGAATCTGACCACTTCTCATACGTGCGCTGCGGCCCTCCGGTCCCCATGTCACCCTCTGCGCAGAGTCCTCCATGGCTCCTCCTGCACGGGCAGGGACAGCCGGTCCTTGCAGTCACCATGGGGCCCTGTGTGATCTGCCCCCTTCCCGTCTCCGACTTGCTGTCATTCTCTCCCTTGTTCCCTGTACCCTGGACACACTAGCCAACTAAACACAGCCCTGCCTCAGGGCCTTTACACTCACTGTCCGGGACACTCTTACCCCAGGCGTCCACGGGCCGCTTCAGGGCTCTGCTCAAATATCAGCTAGCTACTCCATCTAAAATAGCACGCCTCCACCCCTGTGGTGCTCCCTGTCCATTGCTCTGTTTTCTTTTACTTTTCTTCTTTTTTTTTTTTTTTGAGGGCAGTTTGTCTCTAAGGCCGCTTTGTGACCCGAGCGCCGGGCAGTAGAGACATGCGCCGTTAATGCTGTCTGCCAGCCCCACCACCGAGCAGAATACTTTCCACCGACCGTGCTTCCTCCTGCCCCGCTGCCCGTCTCTGAGCCTCATCTGGTTCCAAGCCCCACAGAAGGCACCTCTTCCAGGAAGCCTGGCTCACGGCCAAGGGTGTGTGGGCCCGAGTCGGAGCTCCGGCGCTGTGTGGAGGATGCTGAAGAGGAACCGAAAGCCCCGGGACGCAGCCCTGCGGCGGGCCCAGCCTGTGCGTCCTTGCGCAAGTCACTTCTCTTCTCCGAGCCTCTGTTCCTCCTTCAGAAGGTGGTGCGGACGAGCTTCTGACCAGCGCTGACGTTCTAAGATTTTAAAGCATTTCCTGAGAGCCTACCGTGGTCTGCAGTCGGGCTGTCTGGGCTCCAGTCTTCATACCAACACTTTCTAGAGGGGCCAGCGAGACGCCCTAGACCTCTGTTGTCGCATCTGTAAAATGGGGACAGTCACGGTTCTGAGTAGGATTGTTGTGGCAGTTTAATGGGAGGATGAGTGGGTTTGCGTACCCAGAAAGCACCTAAAATTCTCCATAAATATTAACTGGTTTCATTGCTGTTAGTTAGAATAATTGTGGAGAATTCTAGAGTGTTATAACTGGCTTTTTGTGTTTTACCAGATACATATATTTATAAACAGCAGCAGCAGCAAACCTTTGACCCCCAGACAGAAGATGGCTGACAGGGGCCGCAGGAGGCCTCCTCTCGGTGTCTGGTCTCTGCGCTGTCCTGGCTTCCGTCTTCCCAGCCGACCTGTCGGTGGCCAACACCTTCCTCCAGGGGGCTCGCACACCCTGATCCTCTGCACCCCAGCCTTCCCCTTCCCGCAGCCCCCGGCCCAGCCCTCCCCACCCATGTCTCCTGACCCCGGGCTCCCGATCCCACCAAGCCCCAGGCCTGGGCTGTAGCTCGCCTTTCACACCCAGATGCCGTGGCGGGCGCGGGAGTCCTGCCCGGGGCTGGGCTGGGGGCCAGCTCGACATCTGGCACCGATTACCAACAGTGGCTGCGGAGTGGACTCCTCTGCCTGCCACTCACCTATCTGCCGGGGTGACAGAGGAGATGGGAAAAAGGTTTTCACAGCTGGAATAAATTGAGGGGAAGTGGAGGGGGAGGGTCAAAAAGAGACAAAAAACAACATTGAACTCAAGATGGAAGAAAGACAGTATTAGAGGAGGTAATGAAGAAAATATGTGTGCAAGCCTGTGTGTGTGCACATGTGTGTCTGGGATAAGCATGAGCGTGTGTGTCTGTTGGCAAGTCAGCCAGGGTATTTATTTAGTGTTATTTAGTATTTTATTTATTGGGGGGGCTACCCACTTCTACTGAAGTCTGGGCAGAATCCCTATCTGTGGCGTCTCAGTAGTAGGAGAAAAGGGGGGTTGAGAAGGGAGAGCGGGGAGGAAGAGGAGGAAGACAGCGGGGCAGGATAGACACGGGAGCACATGCTGAATAGGCAAGAAAGGGAGAAATGGAGGAAGAAGAGAACAGCAGAAAAATGTGGCCCTGGGAAGAGGAGGAGGAAAAAGCAGAGTGGCCCAGGACACGCTGTGGCCTCGCCCCTGGCCCACTGTCTGGGCCCCTGGATCTGGGCCCCAGAAGCCCTTTTCCTCTGCTGGTGACAGCTGGGGCCAGGCCTCCCCCCTCCCCCACCTGCTGACCCCACACAGGTCCCCCACCCTACCCTCCCTCCCACCACCCATACCTCTGAGGCCAGGCCTCAGGAATTCTCCTCCTTCCCCATCTGCTCCCCATTGACATGAGGGAGCTTTCAATTGCCCACTCATTAGTCACCAAGATATTTCCCCTGTACCAACCCCCCCACTGGTCCAGCTTCAATCGAGTCAGGGCCAGAGGGGTCCCAGCCTCCCACTAGGCCCCTGTTTGCAGTGAACTGTTCTGGAATAACCTGTTAGAATGCAGGGGGGCTGACTGGCTGGGGGACTTGGTGTGAGAGCTGGTGGCCCTCGCAGTGGAGGGGGCCCCTCGGAGACCGCTCGAAGTGTGTGAGGGGCTGGGGGCCAGTGGCCCACTGTGAGCAGCCCATTTTAGGCGGCTAACACCCCTTCATAATATTATCCCTGTTGAGTCCATAAAAGCCCCCTCTAGCGTTACAGCATTTGAGAGACTATTAAGTTTTAAGGCCTTGGACCTCCGGGGAGGAGGCATGTTGACAGGGGAGTTTTGTGGACTCTGGGTTTATGTGGCAGTTGGGAGGGAGGGTGACTGGCGCTGAGGATGAGGGCCTTGGACAGTGGCGGTCAGGGCCAGGGCAGAGGGTTGGGGGCCAGCACCTGGCCCAGGATCATTTTCTCTTTCTCTCTCTCTGTCTCTTCTGGTCAGTGACTCTCGAACTGTTGAAAGCCATGACACTAGTGGGGCGGGGGGAGCAGGGAGGAGAAAGGGGCTCTCCCCCATGAGACTGGAAGGGTTGAGGGGCTCCAGGCCTTAAGGAATGACACTATCTCCCACAATCCCCTGGGTTGCCCGCTCTCTGGCCTCCTTGCTTGGCATCCACTGTGGGAGGGGGTGGCAGCTGCACTCCCCCGAGCTTTGCCGCCACCCCTCCTCTGGGGCTGGGGCTTCGGCACCCTCCCCGCCTGTTCTGGGCCCCTCTGCTTCAGGTCAGCTCCATGAGAGCAGTCGGAGCCCCCACCAGAGGCGCTCTGGGCAGGTGGAGAAGCCCTGCCCGGGCACACAAAATCTGTGTTTGTATCCACGCCCTGATACTTATGAACCTTGTGGCCTTGGATCTGCACTGTGGCTGTCACTTTTCTTACCCGTTACCGGAGGAGGTTGGACTAGGTGACTCCTAAACGTGGACCAGTGGTCTGACCCTAACTTGATTACTTTGTGGGAGAAGGAGTAAATATTCGATTCAAGTGAGAACTTAGCATATTTGCAATAATGGCTAACGTATGTGAGTGCTCACTAGGTACTAGGCGTTTTACGCGGGTTCTCTCCTCACAGCAAGTCTCTACTGTAACGATCGCTCATTCCCACTTTGCCCGTGAGGAGGCCGAGGTGGTAGGAGATGAAGTGCCAGCTCAGGGCTGACCACGGGCTCCAGGGCCTGTCACTCCACACTCTTCAGTCCACTGCAAGGTCCTGACCACCTGTTAACCTGTCACTGGCTTGCCTCGTGCAGGAGGCCTTGGTATACATGGTGGAGAAAGTACAGCCCTAGTCCTGTAGTGGTTCTCAACACCCACACACGTTCTTGGGCAACCCTCTGGCCTCATGTTCTTCTCTGCGCATTGGGAACATTCAGGTTCTGATGGTCCCCCCTCACGGGCTGCTTGGGGAGGAGACATGGACACCGGGCACGCAATGCGCTCAGCCCAGGGCAGCTCATACAGAGGGCTCCTTGCATGTTAGTTACTACTGTCATTGTCACTGCCATTCTCACAGGCTGCGAGACCTCTGCTTCAGCCAGCTCAGGAGGAAAACCACCCAGAAAGCACAGCTTGGCGGTGAATGGAGGTTAACTAACCCGGTCGCCAACTCTCCAGCGCCTCTTTTCCTAAGGCCTGCAATTCGGAGATAATAGTAATAATAACGCCTCACATTTGTAGAGCACTCTGTTTAGCATTTTAATTCAACTCTGCAAATATTTACTGTGTGCTGACCATGTGAGGAAACCACATCGATTGCCTTCTCCGAATTGGCAAACCCCTCCCCTTGGCCCTGGCGCACACACGTACAAACCCATGCATGCAAGGTACACACATGCACGCTTGAACAGAAACGCGAGCACAGGCACATGGGCACACATACTCATGCACGTGGACACACACAGGGCTGCTGCTTGCCCTTCCTCACTTCCTTCAGCCTTCATCTAAGTTTTGCTGTTGATTTAGTGAGCTTACCTTAAACCCTACAACTCCAGCAGGCTGAGACTCTGACCTCCAAGTCACCCTGCTGAGGCCTATCCAGGAGGATGTTCTGATGGGTCACAGACAGGCAGTGGCCTGGCTAATGACCTGGGGAGGCAGCCAGCCTCAGTTCCAATCCCTCCCTGCTCCTTACTTAGTAGCGTTGTGTCTCTGGGTCAGCTGTTTAATCTTTTTGTGCCTCAGCTTTGTTATCTATAAAATGGGGATGATGATAGTAGCGACTGCATAAGGTCATTGTGAGGATTAAACAGGACAACACACCTGGCACAGTGCCGCGTACACACTGACGGTGGAGGTGCCGAGGCAACAGCAGACCTGTGGGCTGGTCTTGTGCAGAGATAATCTCCCATGTGATAGTGTCTGTGCATCCCTGTGAGTGGTCCCAGCTAAAATACGCGTATATTTTCCTCAGCAGTCCATGGTCAATGTCACTAGCAGTCCTTCAGGCTAAGGTATTTCTCATCTATTGAACTATCCCTGAAATTCAATAGCTGAGTGTCTTCATGTGAAGAGTGGAGCAGATCCCTTAGAATTTGACTCTAGTTAGGGGAAGAATCCTCCCTCCCTTTTTTCAGGAGATATTTATTGTTCACTTCCTATGCGCTGGGTACCAAAGACACAAAGGTGAATAAGATGCAGAACCTGCTCCCAAGAAGCTCCCTCTCTGGACGGGGAGACGCACCCCGGCAGTCCGCTGTGATGGCGTTAAGGGAAGGAGTAGAGATGGAGGGCAATGAGTCTGGGAGGAAATGAGTGCTCAGGCTCGCTGGAGGGAGGTCAGGGAGGGCATGCTGGGTTAAAGGGCAGGGGGCAGCTAGATTTTGCAAACAGGGCAATGGTGGTGGTGGTGGGGGGGACAAGGAGGACGAACGTGGTGCTGAGGGCATGACCTCAGCGGGGACAGACTGCACCTACTCTGAGGTTTTCCAGAGGCCTCTCTACTGCCCTGAATCCTGGAATAGATCGCTACGTCTGCTGCTAGGATCAGAAAGGCTGATCCTACCCCACAATCCAGCAATTCTACTCCCAGGGCTATACCCTGACGGAAATGAGAACCTTGTCCACAAAAAGATCTGTCCTAGGATGTTCATAGCAGCACTGCTGTAATTGCCAAAACACGAGAAACAACCACAATGTCCAACAACAGGAAAATGGATTAAATTGTGGTAAATTCATACAATGGGACATGTATTACAATAAAAACAAGCCACTGCAGCCCTGCCTGGTGTAGCTCAGTGGATTGAGCGCGGGCTGGGAACCAAAGGTCCTGGTTCGATTCCAAGTCAGGGCACATGCCTGGGTTGCAGGCCAGGTCCCCATGAGGGCCATGTGAGAGGCAACCATACATTGCTGTTTCTCTCCCTCTCTGTCTCCCTCCCTTCCCCTCTTTCTAAAAATAAATAAAATCTTTAAAAAAAAAAAAAAGAAAAAAACAAGCCACTGCAACGTGTGGCAATGCGGACGAATCTCCAAGACGTTGTTATGCTGAGTGAGACAAACCAGGCCCAAAAGAGAACAGACGTGGGATTCCATGTATATAAAGTACAGACAGGCAAGGCTAGTCTATGGTGATAAGGGGTCCAAAAAATGTTTGCCTGGAGGAAGGAGGATTGACTGGGAAGGGGCACCCGGAAAACTTGCTGGGATTATGGAAACGTTCTCTACATTGACTTGCTGTTGATAACACAGTTACATTCAACAAAGCTCATCAGTTGTACACTTTAGATCTGTGCCTTTTTACTCAATGAAAATTATACCTCGATACAGGAAGAAAATAATGCAAAAATAAACCATAAAATCTTAAACCTTTGTCTCCCTTCCTCTGCCACCAGCCTTGCTGGTGCTCTCCTCACCGGGCCGGGACCAAGGCCTCAGCTCTCGGCGTCTGCAGCCCCTCGCGGCTCTCTCCATCCTGCTCGCAGCCACCGGTCCAGCTTTCTAAATCAGCCATGGAGAGCAAGGAGCTCTAGGCGGAGAGCTCAAGGGTTCCCCGTTTAAATCTAGCTCCATCTCTTTCCAACTGTGCCATTTGGTTGAGCCACATCGCTCTTCTGAGTCTCCTTTCATCATCTGAAAAACAGGATCACACCACCTTCTTCAGAGGATTGAAGGTGGAAATGGGAAAGTATCTGTGAAAGAGCTTCAGAAACTGAGGAATTCAGCCACCATAGGGTGTTGCTTATACCACTCAACCTCTTAGGAAATTTCGGTGGCTCTTGTATAGCAGCCGAAGTGAAGGGGATCACTGGCTCCAGTTCTTCATGCCTGCCGTGGGATGCTACGCGCACACCCTTTGTTGCGTGACTCTCCCTTCCCACCACACTGACAGTGGGCTTGGTCACGTGACTGGCCTCGGCCAATGGCATGTCAGTGAATGTGACCAGAGCACAGGATTAAAAAGGTTTGTGCTGTTTGGCTTGGTCTCTTGTGCTCCTGTGATTGCCATGCTAGTTCAAGGAGAATGTGGAGTAGCCTTGAGCCCAACCCACAGTCTGTGAGAAAAACAAAGGCTTGTTGTTGTAAACCGTGGAGTGTTTATGTGATTTGCTAGGCAGCATTACTGTGGTCATGGCTGACTAATACTGCCTCAAGGTCATCTCCAAGCAAATCTCCATTCACCTACTTCTCCAGCCCCATTCCCAACTCAGCTCCAGCCAGACTAGTCCCTTCAACATCCCGTGAAACTTAGCATTCCCTCTCACTCCCACTTGCCTAACTTAGTGCGTTGTTTTCCATCCTGTTCTTCCTCTTTTTTTGAATGCCAAAGTTTTTCCCTTTTCACTCTACCAGTCGGCACCAGCTGTACCTATTCTGGCAAGGACAATTAAAGTACCACCTCCCTCTGGAAGCTTTCCTTCACTGCCCATCCCCACCCTGCCCCAGGGCAACCTCCATCCGCTGAGCTCCTGCCCCTGCCAGTCTCCGTCCTTCACAGAGGCTGAGCACACTTCAACCAGCATCCCCATTGGCTTAATCTTCCCAAGTGAACGTCCATGTCCTTCATCCGTCTGTGGCTTAGGAGTTTTCTGTTAAGCATGGAATTGTGGTTGGGAAATACCTATTAAACTATAGAAGAAATCAATCAAAAGTAGTCCCTGTGTAACTTGCCACAGAACAGCCAACTTCCCTGAAATTGTGACTTGCAAGTCTAGCTTTAGGCCCACGCTAGAAGTTAACGAACGGCATGGAGAAAAATCAATGAGCTTCAGCCGCCCAGCAAGAGGGGGAGGGCACGTCTGTGTCCCGTGGGGTAAAGGGAAGAGAAAGGCGAGAGTGTAACCCTCCTCTTATCCCTTCTCTGTCCTTGTCCGATTCCTTTTCTGATCTTTGTCTGTCTCACTGAATGGCTCAATGGTAATGGCTTCTAGACTGTAAACCGTCACCCACACAGCTGGAATCTAAATTGTCATACTTATCTTGGTTTTCATCTTTGTGTGGGTGCCCAGTGCTTTGTGTTTGTTGCTCAATAAATATTTAATGTCTGAAAGAATGAATGACATACTTTTTAAAACTTTGGAAAATGATTATTGTGTTTGGCAGTTTGGGGACCCGTCTCCCTGAGTTCAGAAACATTGAAAAACTCCAACACCAACTATTTTGGGTTTGGGGTGATGGTGGCAGAGAGTTAAGAGGCCAATGGACAGACCTCTGCTGTTTGAAGGGGCCTTCTGAGGCAAGGGGGCATCCATTAGAAAGCCCCGCTTTAGAAATTTCCCCTATACTGACACATCCACCCAGTGACAAAAACTTCGGGTTAAAAAGCCCCTCTTTTATTTTTTTTAGAGATTTTATTTATTTATTTTTAGTGAGAGGGGAAGGGAGGAAGAAGGAGAGGGAGAAAAACATCAATTGATCCATAGGTAGCCTCCCGCATGCCCCCAACTGGGGACCTGGCCCCCTACCCACAAACGTGCCCTGGCTGGGAATTGTTGAACCTGTGACCTTCCAGTTTGTAGGGTGGTGCTCGATCCACTGAGCCACAACAGCCAGGGCAAAAAAAACCCCTCTTTTAAAACTCAGACACTCCTTTGAGGAGATGGATCACTCAGTTGAATGCTCAAGAATGTGGTTGGGTGATAGATAGGCAGAGAAGACTTTGCTCCCGGATCTGAGCTGGTGACAGAGTCAGAGCTCCCAATCCAGGGCCAGGGACTGAACCTTGAAAGGTTGGTTTCAAGACAACTGTTCCTCATTCTGCACCTTATCTAAGACCCTGGGGCACTGAGAGGCCCAGATATGGAGGGGTGGATGATAATGAGTCTCCCTGTGATTCCCAGGCCCGCATCCAGACCCCTCATGGGGGTGGAAAAGAGTGGGTGCTGGCTTACCCTTAGAGTGGGAGAGATTGGCTTCCTAGGCTGTGAATGCCCTGAAGGGCGGGGATGGGGAATGAGGGAGTCCCGAGAAAGAGGTCTCAGCATCACTGTGCCTCCAGCCGGTTCTGCAGGGAAGGCCTAGGTCCCCCAGGACACAGAGGCAGGGGGCCAGGATTAAGCCTTCTGTGTGGGATGCAACTGGGCGGGCATAAAAAGAGGGAGGAGGCAAGTGTTGAATTAAGGAGTCATAAGTCCCAGGGAGTGATCCTGTGCTCTCTGGGGCCCACCTGAGCCCCGTATCTTCAGGATTTATGCAGTTGCTATGCCTCCTTGGGGCCCTGCCTCCTAGCTCAAGTCATGGGATTATTTATTCCTGCTCGTGTCCGCTGAGAGGACTGAAATCAACTCCAGCTCACTCTCCATACAAGGTGGCAGACGGGGACCAGGCAAGAGTACATGTATGTGTGCAGACAGACAGGCCAGCGTGGCCCATGACCCCACCCCCTCAGCCACAATACAAGCCTGCAAACTCCACACTAGACCCAAGCACCCAGTCCTGGCAGCGCCTAGGGAATTGTGAAGGTTATTTTAAGGTTGTTTCCATGTCCTTATCTGTCCCGCCCCCATCCAACAAACAGACAGAAAAACAAACAGGCCAGTGGCCTGGGCTGTTCTCACGGAGAGGCAGACCCCCCCCCCCTTCACCCACCCCCAGAGTCTTTCTAACCAAACTCCTCCAGACAGGGCCCCTGCGCTTCTGTTCATTTCATCCCGAGGGGATAAAACCGCTGTCTATTCTGTAAAGCTGTTTCCCCCATTGCTTTTTCCTCCTCCATTTTCCAGAAATGAACTGGCAGGGCCCTAAATAGGATGGGATGGGCCAGTTGCTGGCCAGGTGAGTCCCAGCACTTCCTGGGCTGAGATCTCTATCCTGGCTGGTTGGGTCAGAGATCCCAGGTTGACTTTTATTTTGCTGCAGGGTAATTTGTTGCCTATGTAGGAGATCCTCCCAGAAACACTGGATTCTGGTCTCTGCAGAGAAGGAAGCATTACAAAGAGAAGAGCTAACCAGGAGATAAGAGGTCCATAAGGGGAGGGAGAGGCCTCCTAGGTGTGCCAGGCCCAGCTGGGGACTAGCGGACTTGCAGAAACAGAATCGTAAGACTGATTCAGTCAACAAATGCTCACTTGGCGGTTACCGAGGGCCAGGCCCCATCCTAGGCACTGAAGAATAACAGGTGAACCTGACAGCCTGGTCCAGCTCTTGGGGAGCTTAGATGCTGGTTGGAGGGGAGAGAGAAGGGGGAGGTGTGGCTGGAGCAGAGCAAGGAGGGAAGAGGAAGCAGAGGCTGAAAGGGAGAGGTAGGGCCCAGGGCAGGCTCTTACCAGTTCAGGTTTTATCCTGAACAAAATGGGAAGGACAGGAGAGAGGGCTCCTGGAATCCACAATCTTTTAGTGGGAGGAAAGTCTCTTGTGATTTGGGGGTCTGTGGGGAAGGCAGTGTCCCACTTAGGGAGTGGGGACAGGGGTTTCAAAGGAGCCAGTAGGCCTGGTCCTCGCTTCCTGCTCTCCCCAGAGCCCCTCCCCTCTTCTCTTCTCTGTTTGCTAACACCCCCTCCTCCCTTCCTGCCCTTCCAGTTCCCACCTTCTTTCCACTGCCCTATCTGGCCTTCTAGGAGCTAGGCAGCCTCTGCCTCCCCTTCTGACTCAGGTCAGGGCCTCAAGAGCTCTGGCTCTGGGATTTCAGGCCCTTTGGTTAGTCACACAGCACAGGCAGCCCCAGGGCAATGAAGGCGTGAGCAGAAGCCTCAGGGACCCGTAGAGCCCTGCTCTGAGGACAGGAGACCTCCCTCCCTTTCCAGTCCCTTTGTCCCCAGAGCAGGCTGGACATTCTCAGAACAAAGTACTGAGCTGCAAGAGACCAAAAACCAGCTAGACAATCAATCAATCAATCAATCAATCAAGTCAATCAAGTCAATTAACTAGAGGGGCAGGGACAAAGTTCCAACTGAGAGTTTCACTAATTTGGAGAATTTGTGGATGCTTAATCAAGGTGGAAACTCTGCCTTGATCTGGGAGTAAAAATGTCCTACAGGAGACCATTTGGTGGCTTCAGTGTTTTTCGTAGAGAAGGGGCAGGAGGCAGGGTCTTGCAGCTTCATTATTTGGGGTGGGGGCTAGTGAATGAGTGGGAAGGGGGGGGCATCTCTGTCTTCTTCCTCATCTGTAACTCTCTGCTTCCAATTCGGCTTGTGTTTCGGGGGGGACATACAGTCCACCTGCGAGGCCTCACAGCGTCGGCAGCTTGGGTTCAGCCCGGTCCCTGGAGGATGAAAGCAGTCCCACCGCGCCCCAGCTCCTGAACTCCAGCTCCTGGTCTCTCTGCCTCCCTCAGGCTCCCTTCAGCAATGTCCTCTCCAGGCGGCTCCTGGAGGACTACAATGAGAGGGGGCAGTGAGGACATCGCAGTCCCCTGGGGCCCAGAAAACCCCAACAGTGACCAGCGTCTGACAGCAGAGCCAAGACCCAGGTGTCCTGGGGGGCCACCCTGAGCCTCTCTTCGACCCACTCGGAAGTCCACCACCCCACCGTCCTGAACAACTCTGGTGGCGTGACACCTCTATAAAAGTCCCGCGGGCTTTCCATGCTGCCCCTCCCGCCTGGGTCCGCCCCGCGCCCCATTCATCCGGGCAAAGCCGAGTGGCCAGCACCGCCTCGCCTCCCCTCCCCCAGCGCGGAAGCACCCTGCTCGCGCTTTCCCTGCGGTCCGGCTCCTGCCGCCCAGTGACTAATGCCGCAGGTTGAGCAACTGGCCGGCTTTGGCGCCCCAGAGACGGCGGGTCATTACCCCTCTGTTTCGAGCAGTGCCGCGGCCTTGAACTTCCCGGGACCATGCCGACCCGGTCCGCTCACCCAGTCCGGCCGGCCGGGCTTTGCACCCCGTGTGCGCGCGCCCTACGCCTCTACCCCCGCCCGAGGACGCGTGGCCGGGCCTCGCTTGTCCCTTAGGAGGCGGGCACCGCGTGGCACTCGGGAACCCCCGGACTGTCCAAGTGAGAAAGGGACGGCCACTCGTCGCGCCCAAACTCTAGTATGGAGATTGTAGGGAGAGAGGCACCGCGAAGGCGAAGACGGGGTGAAATGCTTGGCCCTGCCCGCCTTCTGAGCTCAGTGTCTGCGAATTCTCGAAGGTCGGGCGTCTTTGTGGATGCTGTTCGCATCTCTGTTGGAGTCGAGGGTGCTCCGAGGCACTTACCCGCGCGCGCGCACACACACACATAGACACGGACACACACGCACACGCCCCTCCAGGCCTTTGCTAACTCTCAGATCTCACTTTTCTCTCCCTCAAGTGACTCCTAATGTCGCCTCTTTGAGGCGCTTTCTCCTGTTCCAGCTTCGGACCGCACTCGCTGTCAGTGCCTACAGCTTTCTTTGTCTGTCTGTCTGTCTGTCACCATCTCTCTCCCTCACTTGGGTGTTTATTTAATTGTTTTCCTGAGCTCCGCAGCAGGCTCTCCTGCCGTCAGACTCTGCTCTCCCCACTCTGCCTGTGTAATTTAAAGCTATAGTTAAATTATGACTTCTCCGGACCTGTTGTGGCACCTACGCCTAAGCCTAATTAAATGATCACATCCATTCTGAAGGCAGCTCTCTTCTCCCCTCCAACGTTAATTACAACATAAGAGGCTTTAATGGCCCGCCTCACCTCCAGCTCCTGGAAAGAAAGGTCAGGCGATTAATTTTCGTCATTAATCTTTTCCCAATGTGGACACTGTGCTGTCACCGGAGCCTATTAAACCCCCTTTGTCCCCCCTTCCAGTCTCCGTCGCCCCTCACCCCCTCCTCCCTGAGTGACTGCAGAGAAGGAAAATATTTAAGAATCACTTTGTCTCTCTGGCTTTTTTTTTTTTTTTCCTTTTTCTGGAGACAGCTTCTCCTTGGGGGTCTCAGGGGTGGGATAAGGGGGAGGCACCCAGTTCATTTCCCCGTGGCTTCAGACTGCACTTCTGAAGACCGTTCCTGTCTAAAGTGTTATGAATTCAGGAGTCAGGCTGAGGAGCAGAGAGGCTGAGTCTGTGGCATTCCATCACTTCTGGGAGGGTGGAGGGACGGATGAGGACAGGGCTGCCACTTGTCCATCCTCCACCTGGATCCTCATAATAAAAATTAAGAATGGTTGACACAGGGTTTTATGGTCTAGCACAGACAATTTTTTCTGGGGCGTTCCAGAGTCCATCCTCATGGCCGCTCACTGCCCCTTTCCTCCGTCCTCCCTCACCCTGCACCTTCAGCCCTCTTCAGTGGGGGATCACCCAGATCTCCAGATTCCTGCAGTCACAGGGGGCTTCCTCTGGGGAAGCTGATTCCAGACCCACCCCCGTCAGGAACGTCAGGAACTGGGTCTCCTGCAGGGTTGACGGTGGTCCTGGGCTCAGAGTGAGGAGGAGTGAGAGGAGGGGTAGCAGAGCGCGCAGCAGACAGGGGAGGGCCAAGGGAAAGGCTGAGGGGCACGTGGGAGCAAGGGGATGGAGGAGGCCCTGAAGGTGCGCTTTCCCAGGCCCAGACTCCAGCAGCAGGCCAACAGGAGGGGGATGGAGGAGTGCGAATTGGCTCTCTGCAGACAGCTTTCTTGCAATCCCAGAATTTATTTGATTTAAAATTCTAATCCAGAAGAGAGTCCATGGGAAGTGGAGGGGGTGAGGCTTGGCCAGGAGAAGCTGAGAACTGGCAGGAATATGAGGGGTGCAGGTGTGAGATGTGCCAAAGACACAGGAGCAGCTCACAGCCTGGCCCTGGCCTTGCTCTCTGCCCGATGGGGGAGGGTTCCAGGGGCCAGGCAAACGGGGTGATGATTAGAAAGTGATGAAACTGGAGGGGTGGGTTTACCTGGAGGGCGAGAGCCCAGGCACCTGAACTCATGACCCTAGACAGGCAGTGGTCCTCACCCCTTCACAGGCAGTGCCGGGAACACACGTGCCACGCCCCACTATGCTCCCTGGCACATTCTTTCTGTCCGAGGAGACCCAGACGCACACACTCTCCCTGCTTAAGGAGAGAGTCAAGGGTCCCCTGGGGTGTCTTGGAACATAAACCTCCATGAGAACTGAATTAGTCATAGTCTTCCCTCAAAGCCCAGAAAGCCAGGGCTGCCCTGATTTCTAGAGCTTCTGGCCCTAGGAAGAAAGATGTTAAGTTAGGGAAGGGGGTGGTCACTGACACCCAAGACTGGCTCTCCGGCCAGGAGGAAAGGGAGCCTGGCCAAGCATTCACTGACCCTGACAGCCTAATGATGGGAGCCCAGCCAAAGCTGTGCTCCACCTCCTGGTTCTGGACAGTGGCAGAGGGCAGCAGGGAACCCAATTTGCAAAATTGGAAGACCCCACAAGTGACCAGAGTTGTTTTGTGTCCAGCAAGGCTGGTTGTGCCCAAGTCACCGCCTTTGGAAAAGAAGAAACTTCTAGGAAACTCCAGAAAGGTTGGCCAGGACCCAGGAGGCTGAGATCCCTCCCACAGAGGCCTTCTTTCTAGGAAGTGTGCCCTCTCCCCTCCACCCCCACCCGACTCCTCCTGCCATCTGTATCTTCCTGTGGCCCAGCATCAACCCTCCCAGTCCAGAGTCAGGCCGATGCCCTCCCTCCCCTAACTCCACCCCAAGGACATTGGGGACATCACGTCCACAGAGCCCTGCGCAGCGGATAATAATAATTAATAACCATTAGGAACAATAAGGAGAATACCAGTGCCCAGTCAGCCCAATGTGCAGCCTCGGCTTTTTTCCTTCTTTCCTTTTTTTTCTTCAATGAAAACAATGATTTGACTTTGAAGAAAGTGACTTTTTTTAAGGTGAAAGCTGGATTGAGTTCCTCATCTGCCCCCTCCCCCTCCTACTGGCCCCCTTCCCTTCTGAGCTCCTCCTCCCGTGTTGCCCCCCATTTTTCTCTCTCCCTTGTTTCTTTTTCTTTTAATACTCTGCGTTCTATCATGCAAATCCCCTTTCAAATTATGAGAGTATTAGAGCCATCAACGGTAATGTCACCGCCACAAAATGAGAGTGGGGACTTAAGCACCTAACGAACAATGAAATGTGCGAGCCCTGGGACAGGACAATTAAGAACTGGGCTTAGCCAGCCAGGGAAATTTATTGCTATCAAATCCATATTTCTATTTTCCCCCTGAACAGTAGCCTATTTGAATATGATTAAAGGGTTTCATTACGGCAGAGAGAAAGGCCCATGTCCTGTGGTTCCCGGTGAGCTCACAAACACAGGCTGGAGCTGGGGTGCCCCCGTGAGGGTATGGGGGGTGGGGGCAAGGTCGTGGAGGACCCCGGGGTCCAGAAATGGGGCAGCAGAGGGCAGGCTCCCTGTATAGATGGGTCTGGTGGGGATAGCAGTTGGCTAGAAACGAGGACTGAAAGTCTCAGTTTCTCTCTTATAAGAAGGTGATGGAAGTTTCCATTAGCAGATGGGAAGACTGAGGCATTGAGGGGAGGAGCAAGTTAATGAAGGCCACTCAAATTAGTGAGAGTGGTAGATCAGGGATTGGCTCCAAAGCCAGAGTTAGTCTCTCTCCCCTGTTCCCCATCACCCTCTTCCCTTTATTTTTTCCTTCCTGTATTGCACGCCCCCCCCACCTCCAGTGCTAAATGTTGTAAGATACACTAGAAATACGAGAAGCCATGCCAGTTTGCGAAGATTTATAGTCTGGGTGAGGCGGTGAGACTAGGCAGAGGCAGTGAGAGCAGCTGGAGACAGTGGCTGCGGCGCGTCAGGATGAATGGTGCCGAATCCCGAAGCTTGCAAGTCCTGAGGGGCTCAGGATGGGTTAAGGGGAGCTGGGGCAGGCCGAAATAGCTGCAAAGCTCGGCTCTAACACAAACAGATGGCAAAGAATTTTTCTCCCCTAGAAGTCTGCACATTATCACCCCGCTCCATGGCAGAGCGTAATCAGACCCGGCCGTCGTCCCACCCTGCTTTCTCAGCTGCGCCTAAACCAGTGACGCTCAGGAGAGTGGCACCAGCAGCCACGCTGCTCCCGAGCATTTGAGCGTTTTTGCTCACCACTTTAGTTGTAAAGAGCTTGCACATGCCTGTTCTGGTGCAATCCGCAAAACAACCCTATGAGGGCTGGGGGCAGGGCCAATGTGTGAGAGTCAGAGAGGTTAAATAACTTGTCCAAAGTCACAAGGTAAGAAACAACACAGAGCTTTAATTTGAACCCAGGTGGGTCTGGCTCTAAAATCCACGCTCTCACGTGTGTGATTCTGGTCAGGGGGTGCTTATGTGCTCACTTTGGCCCTGCCAGCTGCTCCCCACCCCCCACCTGTGGCAGCTTCCTTATTGCTTGAAGCTCTGAGGAAAAGAACAGGGGCCTAGCCAGACAGATCGGCTGTATGAACCCTGGCAGTCAGCGGGTGACAGATGTCGTGCACGATCACGCTCAGCTGCGGTGCACACTCACACCGGCAAATGGAGGACCGTGCACGATGGGAAACACTTCGGTCCTGAGCTGGGTGGTCGTGCGCTGGGAGGAGGCCGAGGTGGGCCTCCACGTCGCAGGATCTGGAGGCAGAGCCCTAGACTTCCGCGTGGGCCCTGCCCTGGGGGAGAGGAGAGGCCTGGGAAGGGGTGGCCACAGGGTGTGAGGATCTGAGAAAGCACGCAGGCTGGGGGGTCTGACTAGGGCAAAGGGCGGGGGCGGGGCTCCTTCAGCCTTCGGCTCCTTGTCTCACTCCTATGGCACAGACCCTTCTTCCCTCTGGGACAACCCCATGTTTCATACCTGGTGCTTCCAGAGACTGCAGTCTTTTATCCTGGGCATCTGGATAAAGTGGCCGTGCTAACACTCGGATCTACCCTGTGTCATCTGGGGCTCATTCTCTGCCAACCTATGCTGGCCTGGCGCACCCAAAACTTGGGCACCACCAGGGCAGGGGAGGGTGGCATGAGAAGGGCTGGCTGAGGATGGGAGGAGCTCCCTTTTGGTACCCAGCAGCACCCTTCTGAGCTCTCCTTCCCTTCCTTCTCTCTCCATCTGCACCCCTCTCCCATTAGACTCCCCAGAGACGGCTTCTTTTATCCACTCCATCGCTCCTGCATCCACCCGTTCAACAAATACCACGCACGTGCTGGGCTATGAAGATGTCTCCATAGCAGCCTTGCTTCCAGAAAGCTCATCCTCTATCAGAGAACTGGGCATGCACACAGCAAAGAATAATGACGGGGCGGATGAGGCACAGGTTCCAACTGGGCACAGCCCCCCTCTAAGGTTGGCAGGGCAGATATTGTCCCCATTTGAGAGGTAAGCCAGCTGAGGCTCCGACGGCTCAACTGAATATCCTAAGGTGGTGGCCAGGGTGCAAAAACAAAACCCTGATAAGCTATTTGGCATTTCTGTCCCTCCCTACTTCCTTCCAGTCCTTCCTTCCCTAAGATCACCTAATCTCAATATTCAGTCTTGGCTTCTGTTCGTCTACCCACCCAAGGGTGTTGGTTCAAATGATACGCTTATTTAAACACCGGTCAGAACGGACGTGGTCATAGCAATGGAGCAGAGTCCTGAGGCCCCCTGCTGGGCCCCGTGCTAATGTTTAGTTGCTGAATCTTGGGGAGTTCCAGCAAATCACAGGGCAGTGGCCAGGGTGGCGGGGTTCTGGCATTTATTCGGCTAGAGCAACGACTCTTCACTAACCAATACAGAACTTGTAACAACCAGCGCAGGCCTCCTGGTATAGGCCACCCAACCGTCAGTATCACATCTACCCATCTGTCCATCCATCCATCCATGAACCTCATCGGTCCATGAACCCGTTCCATCCAGCCCCTCTCGCTCATCTGCTCTGAGCACCGTAGGGGAGTGGCTCTGCAGCACAAGATAAGCTTGTTTTCTCTAGGAGCTTCCACTTGAGTTGAGGAGCCAGGACAGATCACCCTGATGTCCAACAGCCCGAGAGGTGTCTCAGGGTAGTGCGGACTGGCTGCCTAATGTCTGGTACCTGCCTAAAGAGTTCGGAGCAGACCAAGAGCGTGTGTGTGGAGGAGGCCCAGAGGCTCCCAGAGCACCACCAGCCTTTGCACTGGGGTTTTGAGCAAACGAGGATAAATCTCCCGACTTCTCCTTGGCCCAGCCTCCTAGGGGCTTCACACGCTTATCTCTAGCCAGAAGATCCAGGTCTGAATATTGGTTTGCAGTGGGCCTGCCTGCTACATTCTGTCTGCCTCAGAAACGAGAGAGCATAGACACATAGAAGCTGCTGGCTGCTGGCTGCTGGCTGCTGGCTCCCACCCTGACCTCTCTCTCTGGCAGGAACTTGCCTCCTGCAAGGAAGGAGCCAGCCTGTGGTTGGGTTCCCAGCTCTCCCTCCTCTCCCCCCTCTTTGCTTCCTGGGGCTGTCAGTTTAATGGACAGGTGTTTAATTCCAGCCTGTCAGGCGCCTGGAAATGCCAGCATCACTGCACATCAGTTTGTGGAGTTTGCTCTTGAAAGAACAGTGAGAAGCTGAACTCTGCTGTCTGCAGCTCAGCCCTCTCTCTCTTTGTCTCCAATCTCATCGGACACCCCCTTTCCCACTGATGTTTCCCACTGGGGCAGCTGAGCTTAGGGAGCCTGGCAGAGGAGGCGAAGAGCCTCCAAAGCCTCCGGTGGGGATCAGGTTCCCAAGTGCTAGGTGTCATCAATTACGTCCCTGGCACGCGCTGGGCCTGCTTTTTAACTATTAAAATCATGTAATAGCTAAAGCACACTGCTCCCGCAGCCCCAGGGCAAAGAGGCAGCTGTCAGATTCTCCAGCCAGCACTGCTCATGCATGAGCCAGGAACTGCAGGCTCACCTCTGGCCTGGGGGACACATGAAAGCAGCCCCAAGAATCTGCCGCGGAGTTCTGGGAGCTTGGATGTGGGGGTCAGAGCATGGTCTGGAGTTCACTGTGTAATTCTACCCTCAGAGGACTTGCCACTGGACTAGTCTATCAGTCTCGGAGCTGGGGTGAGGGGCATGCCAGAGGTTGCACAGGAGGGCCTATCTTTGGGGGTGACAGAGGAAGCTTTAGGAATTGGGTCAGAAGAGGGGCCTCTGGGGTGCAACAACTGCAGCCAGTGGACAGAGCTGGACAGCCCAACTCGGGTGGCGAAGGCAAGTGCGTGGCCTCTCGGGGCTCGTGAGCTCACCCTGGCACACAGCTTCCCCTGCGCTTCCTTTCCTGCCTGCCCATGCCCACTGCCCTCCTGCTCGCTTAGCTATTTCTGTTGGCTTTGACGACTCCTACTTGTCTCCCCCACCAGGCCTCCACCACCCACATACCCCAACGAAGCATCACGGTTCCTAACGAAACGGAACCACTGCCAGATGAAATATATTACTATTAAATACTTAATTTTTCTAGTGAGCAGAGAGCAGGCAGTATGAATACGATTATTAAAGAAAATTACTTTGGCTGATCAGATATTTCTGCATACTAATTTCTGACCCCTCTTCCCTAACTCCCGCTTCTCGTCCCTCAGAGACCAGGACAGATAAAATTCCATCACAAATAGCTGATTGTCGAGGCTTGCATTAAAAATCACATTTTCGCCCTGCCTCTCTCTCTCATGTCTTCTCTACGCTGATGTCCTTGCTGGAGAAGCGGTGTCCCTAGACAAAAGCAATTGCTGGACAACATCTAGGGAGACCCTGATCCCTCCTTCTCCTCCTCTCTCTCCACATTTTCTCCAGGATCAGTAGATCCACTATTCCAACCAGTTCCCTAAATGGGCAGAAGACTGACCCTGTAAGCACAAGGGACTCTGCTCTCAGCTCCTCCAAGATGCCATCACAGCCTCTGGCTCCAGTGTTCTGTGCTTAGGAGCACGTTGGGGCTGCCCGCCAACCCAGAGGGCTGGCTGCACTGAGTGGGGATATCTGCTGTTCGGGAAGACCCAGAAGTGTGGCCGGAGGCCCCGCCCCAAAAGGTAGGGACATTCTAACTTCAGAGCTTGTGATTGGCCAAGCTTTAGGTCTCTTTGTAAACATCTGGGGAAAGCAGAGTGAGGGAATTCATTCATTCACCCATTAAAGTCAGCCAACTTTTATGTGTGTATAGATGTATAAATGTATCTCCAATGTTTGACTCAAAATGACACAAACTTTCTATGCCTTGGTTTTCACACCTGCAAAATGGGGATAATTGCCGCACCTACTTCATATGATTATTGTAAGAATTGAGTTAATGTACAAAAAGTACTTAGAACACTACCTGGCACTTAAGAAATACTACGTAGGGGTTAACTATCATTACTATTATTGCTTCTGGTATATTTGTTGATATATATAATTTTAAAAATGTGCTCCCCACCTTCTCATGAATGACTCGCCCCATCAGAGCAAGTTTCTCCAGGCTTCCTTCCTTTGGCTTAATGAGGTTCTCAGTGCCTCCCAGGCCCCCTTCACAATGACCCCTCAAACTTACCCTGAGGCCCTCAGCCCCAGTTCAGACCACTGGTGCCAGAGGTATTACCAGGATTCTGGCAATCAGGAGTGGTGAGGGGAATATGCTAAAAATACACTCATTCCCCACAATCCCATGAGCCTCCAATTTACCTGCTTTTATAAAAAGATGCTTCCTTAGGTGTCATGGGCGGAAGGTATAATTACAGCCTGGGAATGCTAATTCCCTTGCCCCTGACGTGTGGATCACGGCTCTGCAGGCTCCTGTCCCCCACAGGGCCCCGGGAGGGGGGTGGGCAGGCGGCCCGAGGCGAGTCAGCGTGGGAGGCAGTGCCAGGCCTGGAGGTCTGCAGGGAGGTGCCCTTCAACCAGAATGTGCTGAGGACCCGTGGGGCTGGATGAGACCTGGCAGGTGTGCCCTCTCTTACCTGGCTACCTGCGGGGAACCTCTGGGAGACTGGGGCTGGAAGAGGTAGACACCCTGGACACAGGACCTGACGGCCTCGGGGGGAAGTGAGAACCCTGAGTTCCTGTGTCCTGCCTGTCTCCCTGCTCCCACCGTGCTGCCTTCTTCGTTCTACTCTCAGCACAACAGCCAGAGGGACCCCGGGAAACCTAAGAGAGAGCGCCTCGCTGCGCTCAGAACCATCACAGTAGCCTCAGGGCCTACTGCCTGCCCCTCCCCCGCTGCGTGTCCCTTCACAGCCCTTGGCCGCACGCATTTTGTTCCTTCTCTTTGTTTCAGTGTATATCCCTCACTGGGGCAAGGTACACATCCCCCACGCGGCGAGGGCCTTCATTTTTTGTTTGTTTGTTTTCTGTTTTGTTTCCAGGGCTCAGAACAGTGACAAGCACGTAGTCTGTGCCCATGAAGAGTTTGTGAATAAATGCGACTCTTCAGGAAGGATTTCCAAGCAGTTGGAAGAGTAAGTGCAAAGCGCAGAGGCACAGGAGGGCCCCCTGCATTTGGGAAGCTTGAGTGGTTCTGTGTGCTTGGTGTGCAGGATGCTCATGG